>PVJX010003765.1:0-10356 GCA_004027295.1 Dolichotis patagonum
CAAAATACAACAGGGCAAAAATTAAATCCCATAGTTCCATATCCAGCACCCAGGGCAACCTGTGGCAAAATCTGAACTCCAAAATGCGTGAGGGGCTTCACCCCTCCAGCGTGGCTAGTATGTTCTCTTGGGCCAGCTTTGTTCATTCCTTGAAATTTTCCTTAGTCTTGTCATGTTTCTGGCTTTTTCAACATCCTAGAGTCGCCATACACTGCTTTTACCCTCCCAGCTTCAAATCCCTCCCCTACAGAACCTTATGTAGTAATAGATGAGGCTTTTTCAGAGGTGGCTGGATCTAGAGTGTGTGATGCTGGGATTAGGAGTATATGATTACTAATTTAGTCCACTCATTGGCTTGGCATAGTTCTGAATGTGGGTAATGTGGGAAGGCGCACCCTGGTATGATGTACTACTCACTTTAAGAACAAGTTGCCTGGATTTAATAAAAGGGGCAGAAAGAGGGCTGCTTGTTGAGGGCTGCTTGCTGTTTTGCTGGCTTTCTGCATTCTATAAACTGTTTCTCCTCCGTGACATCCCTCTGACAGTTTGCTGGAGCCAGCAAACTATACACTGAAACCTCTATCATGAGCTACAATAAACCTTTCCTCCTCTAATTTTAGGTGTTGGGTATTTTGTCTCAGTAATGAGAAAAGTAACTAACCCTGTGACTCTTACATTCTGAATGCCTATAAAGCCAGTACCACATAGATGATGGTAGATTTGTAACACCCCGCTTAACTGAATCAGCATGGTTCTGGGCCCAGAAGGCCCACCTGAGGATTGTTGCTAACAAAGCAAAAGGAGAACTGGAGTGGAAGATGGCATGCTGTTGATTCTCCTGGAGGTTTGTTGCACTGGTTTTCCTGATGTGAACTCAGCTGTTTTCATCATAGGAGGAGACTGAGTACTTGCTATCCCTGGTTACAGTTCTACTTTTAAAACTTATCTATTTCCTCATCCTCCATCAAAAAAAAAAAAAGAAAAGAAAAGAAATATATAAATCTCATAAAACAAACTTTCACATAACCCAAGGTAACATAAAAAAGGATATTCATTATGGTACTATGGTATTGCCTGATATAATTGAAACGAACCCAAATATCCTTCAATTGGGGGATGAATAATAATTCTGATGCATGCATGCTTAAGGTAGATTTGAATATGATTATGATATATATTGTTACAATTGTGACACATCTATATAACACTCATTGAACTGAAAACAGAACTTAAAATGAGAGGAATGAAATAAATTTCAGAGACACAGATTTTTAATATATATGGACATTTTTAACACAAAATAGTAAATGAAAACCAGGAAATGATACATAGTTTTCTGAACATATACATGTGTTTTAGAGGTTTAAATGCATAAAGCTGGAAAAATACATACCAAAGTTATGACTATGCCTGCCTCTGTAAGTGTACAGCTGGGCAAGATAATAAAGAAGGCTATAATCCTGTTATAATGTTAGTTATTTTAGCCTAATTTTTGAATAAAAATGAAAATATTCTCAAAAAAATAGGATTATGCACACATATCCACTTCCCATGATGATGTACTGCAAACATG
This sequence comes from Dolichotis patagonum, assembly GCA_004027295.1. Classification (NCBI taxonomy): domain Eukaryota; kingdom Metazoa; phylum Chordata; class Mammalia; order Rodentia; family Caviidae; genus Dolichotis; species Dolichotis patagonum. The sequence goes on from PVJX010003765.1 coordinate 1,574, forward strand.
TATAGTATTAATCAAAATTTGTCTAATTCCTTTATGTTTCTTACTGACACATGCCAAAAATTCTATTTCCATGACAGGAGTCAGTGAACCTACAATTTAGTTCTGCAGGTAGGGTAGGATTAGGAACCTCCTAGGACCTTGTCCACAGGGACAGTTCTTGTTTATTTTTTAGGATGTGATGGTTCAAACCCAAGGCCTCATATATGCTAGGCAAGTGCTTTATCACTAAGCTACATCCCCAGTTCAGGAAGTTTCCTAAATATCAGTTTGCAGTGTGAAATTTAAAACTATCAATGAACCTCTCGTACTATTTATTATGTTAGGACTCACTGGCACCCAGGCATAGTGACACACACCTATAATCCCAGCACTCAGGAAGCTGAAGCAGGAATCACTATGAATTCAAAGTCAGCCTGGACTACACAGTGAGAACTTGTCTCAAAAAAAAAAAAAAAAATCATTGGCCTAAATATTTTTATTTCCAGAGAAAACAAGAATATACCCACTGCATATAAGGACTCAAAATTAAGTTAACAACAAGCAGATTGGGGAGAGAAATCAACTCAAAAAAAGACAAGTACAGCAGCAATACATTTCCTTATGATTCCTTCTACCACCACCATTCTTATTACCATTACCACCATAGCCACCACCACCACCCTGCTGTATTTCCTGACTTTGACCACAAAACAAGTGAGCAAAAGAAAATTGTATAGTAGGTGCAAAGAAAAGAAAACTTAGAGCATTATTTGGCCAAAGGACAGGGGGAAAGGCTCTTAAAAGCCAGAGGGTAGTTCTGTTAAATTCCTGGAGAGGTTTTCCTTTCCTTTTCTCCCTTTCCAGCCTTGTTCCAAGGTCAGTTCAGGAAAGGATATACACTGCTGTCACAATGAAGGAAGAAGGCACATACACTATTAAGACCTCATGAGAAAATGAAAAGTAGACTTAGTAGTAGCAGCAGGTGAGGTGTGTATTCATTTTTCTCTTTCCTATCACTTTACTCTGAAGGTAGGTACAGCAAAGCCTAGAACTGAGTGACAATGTGGGAGACAAAAATTCTAAAAGAACCTAATCTTTCTAGCTAGAGGAACCAGGAAAAGGATCATGAGGAACAAATACACAAAAAACTCTTAGAGGCCTCAAATAAAAATTAAAGACTCAAAAGAGTATGCCAGCATTCTGGAAGGATCAGGGAAGGGAAGAAGAGAATGACAAATTGAAGCCCAGCCTGGATAATTCAGCAACTTAGTGAGACCTTGTCTCTAAGTAAAAAATTTTAAAAGGGATGTAACTCAGTGCAAAGGCCCTGGGTTCAGTCTTCAGTACTGCAGAAAAAAAAAAAAAAAAAAAACACACAAAAACCAAAACAAAGACTCAGCAAAATTGATACTGTCTCACTTCCCCCAGTTTACCCTAGTCCCACAAAAAGATTTTAACAAACACTAGCATAGTATCTAATAGCTCAAGGAGAAATCCTAGAAGGATGTCTAGTCCTCTCAAAGGTCCTTGCCTGAGAAAACTCAATACTATGGTGTCACATGCCTGTAATTCTAATACTCTGGGAGGCTGAAGCAGGAGGATTATAAATTCAAACTCAGCCTGGGCAACTCAGCAATTTAGAGACTCTGCCTCAAAAAAAAAAAAAAAAAAAAATTAAGAAATGACCTAGGGTTGTTGCTCAGTGCACAGATCCTCAGTTCAAGGCACAGTTCCACAAAAATACTAAGTTTTTCCCCTCCAAGTAAGTGCCAGTTTACAAACCCTGGTCTGTGAATTTGTGGCCTAGCCACATAGACTAACTTTCCTTAACACTATTCAATGTCTTTCCCACAGTGACCTTAAAAAAAAAAAAATCTACCTTTGTTTTGGCAAAGAAGTTTAATTTGCACTCAATTCTTCAAGTTATTAAATAAAATCTATCTTTACCACTTTAGTTTCTGGCTTTTAACTGTTTATCTTTGACATCTATATATCATAGTTATGAATCAACATAAATACTGTACCAGGTTTCCTCAAGTTGAACATGTAAAATATACCGGAAGAAGAACAACAAAGACACTAAGAACTGAAGTATAGACACTACCCAAGCCCAAGGCTATCCTTGAGTGGTACATATATCAAGAGATATAAATAGCACAAAAAAGGTTGAGAAAATAAAACTGATTTTTTTTTTTTTTTGATACCGGGGATCGAACTCACAACCTCGCACTTGCCAGGCAGACGCTTAGGCCACTGAGCTAAATCCCCAGCCCAATAAAACTGATTTTGAAATTCATTCTAAATTGAAAATACCATCAGTAAAAAAATTGAATTTCATATACCTAACCTACTAAACATCATAGCTTAGCAAACAGTTTACTGAGTATTGGTTATTCTGTGCCTGACTAGGAGCTATAGTCTGCTACACTGCCCAGTGTCACAAGAGTATCTGAATATGTATCACTAGCCAAGGGGTAGGGGTAAAATACCAAAATTCAAAGTACTATTTCTATTCAATGCCTATCTCTTTTACACAATCATAAAGCTGAAAGAATGCAAGTCAAACCCTCATAAAATAGAGGCCATCTGAATTAAATCTCTAGGGCAATCACTAAAAATACAGGATTAAAGGTAAGTGTGCTGGTGCATGCCTAAAGTTCTAGTTACTCAAGAGGCTGAGGCAAGAGGGAAGACTGCACGAGCCCATGAGACCAGCTTGGACAACATAGCAACCTATGCCCAAAAATTAAAACAGGATAAAGATACATATATTATAGATATATATCTATATCCTATTTTAACATATATAGAGATACAGATATATATAATAAAAAATTAAATGGACACTAAAAAAAGAAGTCAGATGTGGTGGCATGCTTCTTATTCCAGCTATGTAGGAACTGAGACAGAAGAACTGCAAATCTGAGGCCACTCTGGACTACTTGGCACAACTGTCTCAAAATAAATTTTTAAAAAGGATAAGGTATGAAACTCAGTGGTAGACAGTTTGCCTAGCATGCATCTAGGCCTTGGATTCAATCCCCAGGACAGCAAAATCAAAAAATAAAAACACATGGACTTAAATAATCCAAAAGCAATCAGGAAAAGGAAAAGAATAATAAAAGCCACAAGAAGCACACAGATAATATCATACGTCAAATAGCAAGGAAATCAGTAACTACTATTAAGACACATCTGGATGTCCCCCAAAAGCCTCATGACCTCACAGGCATGGTTTTTAGAATATGACTAAATTACAGGAGTTCATAAATGATTTTTTAGGTGGGATCTCGTCAGAACCTAGGTTACATCTGAAAGGTTGTATCTCCCTCTTGGGCTCCCTTCACTCTCTCTTCTCTCTGCTGCCTGTCTGCCAAGCTGCGAGCAGTTCTCCTTTGCTGTGCCCCTCTGCCATACTGTCCTGCCTCACCACCAACCACTCCCCACTGATACATGAACCAAAAGAAAATCTCTCCTCCTTTAATCTGTGGGTACAGGGTATTGTGTTTCAGTGATTAAAAAAAAAAAGTTATTAGATAATTACATTAAATAGATGGTCTAAACACACTAAAAAAAGACAGATTAAATTATTAAGACAACTTACCAGGTATGGTGCTGCACACCTGTATTCCCAGCACTTGGGAGGCTAAAGCAGGAGGATCACCTCAAGTCTGAGGCCAGCCTGGGCTATATAGTGAGTTCAAGGCCAGCCGAACTATGTAGCAAGACACTGTCTAAATCAATCAACCAATTAATCAATCAGACTCAACTGTTATTAAAAACCCATTTATAAATATGATATAGATTGAAAATAAAAAGATCACACAAACACTAATCAAGAGAAAGAAATGGCTGTATTAATATTTGATAAAGTAGACTTTAAAACACAGAAAATCAGCAGGGGTAATGAAACGCAATAGGCAATAAAATGACCAATTCATCAAGAAGATAGAACCATCCTATACAGGCAATACTTCACAAGAACAAATATAGGAAATAAAACTGACAAAACACAGAAACAGAAGGGTACTGTTTCTATGTATATAAGTTTTAAGAGACAGGATCCTTTTGGCAAGACAGTGGTTATTTTCTGAGGAAAAACTAAGAAGTCAACTAGTAGTATAAAATTTTTCTGAAGGGAAATCTGTTGTGCTACTAAAAATACAATATTAACAGTCTGCTGTACTTTAACACATATCTTAACAATTTCCTGTTTCTGATAAGAATCAGCTAAGTAACAATACCCAAGTGACTAAGTCCGGAAATTTGGTGGGTTACAAATCAATCAGTAAACAATGAAGAGAGAAAAATCCCACAAATAACCTTTATGTGCCATAAGTAATGCAAAAAGACAAGGTAGTTTGTAAGATTGTTTTTATTCTACAAAATTTTCTAAGTCCTATTATCTTTGAGTAAGTTTTACAAGTTTTACTGTTAAACACTCTTAGTAATGAAACAACCAATTAAACAAATTCCATCACTGGGAAAACAAAAAAATTATGAGCTAGTCAAAAATAAAGCCAAATTAAAATTAAGAGGTTTTTTGTCTTTTGTTTTTTTAAGTATAGGTCAATTAAAATGTGATCTTATTCTACCCACTTTAGGAAATATCATTTTGAAGACATCATCAATATGAGAAAGCAAAAAGTAATGACAAAAGCAAAAGTACTGTACATACTAAAATTAATTCACTTATTAATTCAACAAATGGTTACTGAGTAGTTATTATAGATTAGGAAACTGAACCAAAGAATGAGAAAACAGAAAAGTAAATTAAGCAAAAATCTTGCTCTCAAGCTGGACATAGTTTTAAGTGCCTGTAACCTCCACACTAGATGCTGAGGCAAGAGGATCATAAAAGCTCAAGGCCAGCCTAAGCTACACAGTGAGTTCAAGGTTAGCCTCAACTACACAGGGAGACCCTGTCTCAAAAAAACAAAACATTTCTTCTCAAAAATAATCCCTACTATAATCCTATTACTTCAACAAACATATACAGAAGACATCATTTCCTTTATGATTATTTTAACAGACATCATAAAATTTTACTCATTACCCTCTAAATTACAAAAACTGATTCAAGATGACATTAAAAACATATTACCACTCCATAATCTTAGAACATATTTTGTATTACTGGAAGCAGAAATCATTCTCTTACCATTTAAAAAAAAAGCAGTACTCTTGCTAAATAATGGGTAGACAATTACAGCACAATTATTACCACCCATAATGAAAACATTTAACAATGAAGAATGTAATGATTAACACAAAAAACATTAAGCATATCAACTGCACTAACCCTTACTATCTAGGTAATAATTAAAGGTTAAATGGGCTCATAACTGACATATTTAAAATTTTTTTAAATTGTGGTGAAATATAAATTGTGCCCCCTCTAAAATTCACACACTTCAGTCCTAACTCTCAGTATCTCAGAATGTAACTGCATTTGGATATACTATCTTTAAGGCAGTAACTGAGATAAAATGAGGTTATTTGTGGGCTCTAATCCAGTATGACAGTTGTTCTTTAAAAAAAAAAAAAAAAAAAGACAGAGGGATTAGAAAGACATCTAAAAGCCCAGAAAAGGAAAAAAATAAAATAGAAATTTTTTAAAAATAGCTCAAAAGAGGCTTTTGAAAGTCACCAACATTGGTGACACCTTGTTGTCAAGACTGCTAATCTCCTAACAGCATGAGAAAATTTCTGTTGTTTAACAACCAGACTGCAGTACTTTACTAACAGCAAATCTAGTGAATAAATTCACATAAAATTACCACCTGAATATTTTTTAATTATACAGTACATAGCATTAAATATACTCATTTGTTGTGCAACCGTTACCACTATCCATCTTTAGAATGACTTCCATCTTGCAAAACTCAAATCTCTAAACACATAAAACAAGAGCTGTTCTATTCATAGTCAAACTACTAATCAAGAATGAAAGGACTAAAACATTTCAGATATATATTCTCAAAATATTTAAATCCAATGTTTATTTAGGAAATGAGTGAAGGCCATGATTCAGCAAAACAAGGGAATTCAATAGCGAAGGTATAAGATCTATGCAGTAGAAGAACTAATGAAAAGAAGCAAGGGTAATTTCAGGAATGCTAGCTAAAGAAAATGTAGCTCTGAAGAAAAGAATTCAAATTGGAGTAGGATTCCAGGAAAGAAAAACTTTAATAGATTATCTGACGGGTATGACAATGTGAAAAATTAAACTTCTGTAAATTTTATAAGAAAAATGTAAGTAAAAAGCAAATAGTGTTTTAAATAAAGGCTTACAGATTTTAAGAAAAATTAAGTTCTACAAGATAGGAAATTAATGAGGGCTGGAGGTGTAGCTTAGTGGCAGTGCACTTGTGTAGTATACAAGGCCCTGGATCTGATCCTTAGTGAGAGAGAAAGGGGGAGAGAGAAAAGGGGAGAAAGAGAGAGAGCAAAAGGGAGAGAAAATATCAAATCATAAGACATGGGCCAGCTATACTGTATTTAATATTTGCATGGTTTAATAATTAAAACACTAAATGTAGATATATAATTTTATCAAGACAGCATGTATATTGGTTATTTTTCCCTTGTTTCTGGGATGAAACACCTGAAGCCTAAAATTAAGGAAGGAAAACTTTATTTAGCTCACAGTTTGTGGAGGTTTCAGTTCATACTTAGCTGACTCCAAGGCAGAGTGGCACATGGCAGAGGGCAACAGTTTATGGTGGCAAAAAACAGCAAAAGCAACAAGAGCAAAAAGGCAGGAACACCATGTTCCAGAATGACAGCAGTGGCCGCACCAGGTTCCAGAATGGCAGCAGGTGTACTAGGTTCTACAATGGTGGCAGTCTAGAGAATTTGTTCCTTGGAATTGAATTCAGAGTGCCCAGTGATTCAGGTACTCAACCCCTACAGCCAAGAGAAAAGAAAGCCTGGCTAATGGTCCAGCTGGCAGCGGACTTCATCATCATCCACATGGTGTTGGTTTTAGGTCCCTGCAGAACACACGAGTTCTGAGGTTAAAAAGGCTTCCACCCAGTTTCATAAGAAGCTCTGGGAGACCAGGCACTGTGTCCCTGAGAGGGCAATTGTGAAGCTGTGAAAATGAAGCCAAATGTTCAGTGGAGATGCCAGAAGTCTAGAAAAGCCAAAAACGTGGATCACCTGAGAAAACTTGCAAGGAGGTAGCAAAACAGGTGTGTGAAGTCATGGGAACTACAACCCCCAAAGTGCCATAGAGGTAAAGCCACGCAAGCCCTTTGGAGCTCACAATTTGCTACAGATTGCTTCGGATGTTCCACGTGGAACTACAGGACTTAATGTTTGTCCAGCTGGATGTTGGACTTCTTTTGGTCCCTTTTCCTTCGTATCCTCCTGTTTTACCCTTTGGAATGGTAATGTATGTTTTGTGCCACACAATGTTGGAAGTGTTTAATTTTTCATTTGTACAGGGGCTCACAGCTAAGAGTTTTTCTGAGAACTTGGCGATGACTTGGACTTTTCAGCAATGTTGAAACTCTTAAGACTTTGGCAACTTACTGCTTCACTGCCTTCTGCCTACCATGAACTGCCTGTTTCACATCTATGGCACCCCTCTGTCATGCAGACCTGCAGCCAGTCAATTACAAAATGAACTCTCTGAAACTATAAACTACAATAAACCTTTCTTCTTTTGAGTGTCAGATATTTTGTCTCAGCAACAAAAAAAGTAAAACTTTGGTACTGAGAGAGGGGTTGCTTGCTGCCGCTTCTGCTTCTGTTGTTAATCTTCTGCTGCCTCATGCTTGCTCTGTGATGCCTCTCTGTCATGCCTTGGAACCAGCCAACCATGAAACAGAATCTTTGCAAACTGATATCTTTACAAACCTTTAATTTTGGGTGTTGGGTATTTTGTCTCAGCAACAAGAAAACTGAGACGCCAAGAAAACAAACCAATTTAAAAATGGCCAAAGGCATCGAGTCAGGCAGTGTGCGTTGCAGCCTGGTAGGCAAGACAAAGTATTTTGAGCAGAAATTATTTCACATGGTGTTAATGAAGTTCCTTCAATCATCCAAAGGTTACTGGAAGTAGCACAATATTAACCCAGAAGACTGCCCTTTCTTCCCTGGCCTGAGGAAGCAGAATAAGGACAGCAGTGGCCATAGTCTGGGAAGAACTCAACGTAGTGAAGACAAGCCAAGTGATGCTTTGAGAGTCCAAACCTGATGCTAAACCAGGCACTATTTTAAGGAACTTTTACATTCAAGTTGGCAGGAACATCATTCATGGCAGTGATTCATTAAAAAGTACTGAAAAAGAGATCAGCCTACAATTTAAGCCTGAAAAACTGGTTGACTTCAAGTCCTGTGCTCAAGCCTGGATCTATGAATAGAGAAAGGGTTCCCTTCAGCATTATCTGAACATAGCAGCAGGGTTAGGGTGCTATCCCCAGAAACTCACCTCTCCAACAAGGCCCTATCTCTCAACAGCACATGAACTTACTGAATTTATCAATGAATGAACCCACTGATAAAGAAAGCACACCTATGATCCTATTATCTTCTAAACACATGAGACTTTTGGAAGTGCATGTTTGGTTCACTAAAGTCCCTCTACCATGATGTTTTTGCCTGAGAGCCAGCTAAACATGACCAAAATCACCTGAAACCATGAGAAAAATTAAACTTTTCAACCTTTAATTTGTGGGTGGTGGGAAAGGAAGTAATACAGAAAACTGGTACCAGGAATCTGGCTGCTGCTGCAACTGTCTCTGAGCATGTGGTTTACAAACCTTAAGAACTAGTTTATGGAAAGAGTTTGGAAA
>PVJX010003765.1:10456-104041 GCA_004027295.1 Dolichotis patagonum
GGAACTCTTAAGAGGGCAATGTGTCAAAGTGTGGGAATGAGGCCAAAAGTGCAATGGAGAGACCCCATGAATTAGAAACACCAAATTTGCAAATGAAGTAGCAGGCTGTTAGCAGCACCAGCCCAACAGAAAAGCCATATGGGCTGCAACCATCAAGGTCACAGGAATGAGGCTACCCCATCTCTTTGGAACTCACATCTTACCACCAGTGTACCCCAGATCCAGACATGGAGCTACATTACTTAATATTCAATCTGTTGTTTTAGTTTTGCTTTCTGATCTTTTCTATCTCAATATTCCTTCCTTTTGGAATGAGAATGTCCACTCTTTGCCATTGTACTTTGAGTGTATGTAACTTGTCTTGATTTTTACAGAGGCCCGCAGCTAAGAGTTGATCCTGAGTCTCAGAAGAGACTTTAACTTTAACTTTTAAAATATTCTGCAAACTGTTGAGACTCTGATAAGGGAATAAGTACATTTCCAGTTTTGCACAGGATCATTGTACCATGTTAGGCAGAAATATGAACTTGTTATTTTATTTAGAGATTAAGTTATGGTGTAAATCTGGTTGTCAAATTGACAAAGGATAGACTATGCCTGCTAAGTGTTACATGTCAATTTGACTGGATTAAGATATGCCCACACCAGGTGTGGTAGTGTACACCTGTAATCCCAACACTCAGAGGAGGCTGAGGTAGGATTGCTACAAATTCAAGACCTGCCTAAACATCACAGCAAGTTTAAGGCCAGCCTGAACTACAATAATGAAACCCTGTTTCAATCCCCCGCAAAATAATGCCCACAGCATTGTCAAGCACACTTCTGTGTGTATGGAAGGGTCATGGAGGTGTGACTGGGTAATATATATGGTCCCTGATCCCTTCCTCTCTAGCACTGTTCCCCTGCTCTACTTGACCACCATGAAGATCTCTGACCCACCAAGCCTCTTCTCCATTAAGTTTCTGCTTCAGTAAGGCAGCCATGTGTCAAAACCCCTGAAACCATGAACCAAATTAAATTTCATCTAATTTTTTCTTCAGTATCATGTTCCAGTGGCAGAAAAGTGTTTAATACAGTTCTGAAGGTAAACACTTTCGATTCTACTTTTAAATACTAGACTTCATGGAATAACATCACTACTAAAAAACAGTATTCCACAAGACAATTCATTATAAAATATTTGGTGAAGAATGTTTTTGTTCTTTTTTATCACTGGATTACCAGTTGCCACAAAGATCTAGAAACTGAAGTCAACACCATATAAACAGACTAGGTTATAGATACTATTTAATAATCAATTCACCATAAAATAGGATGTGAGAAGAAAAACGCATGGGAAAAACACACAAAACAAAAAGAAAAGTCTGTGCTTCCATCATTACATCTCATTCTTAGGCTCATATTACTCCCCTCTCTTCTATAGGCCCTTGTGATTACACCAGCCCACTCAGTTAATCCAGGACACTAAAAGCACAGGCAACAAAAGAAAATAAACTGTACTTGGCAAAATTAAAATCCTCTTAAATCATTCATGCATCAAAAATGCTATTTAATACAATAAAAAGACTTTCACAGAAAGGAACTCATAAAAAGAAAGAATATTTAGGAGTCACATGTAATAAAGGAATAGTTTTCATACTAAAGAACCTTTACAACAGAAAATCCAATTCAAAAATGGGCAAAGGTTTGAATAGATGTTTCTTCAAAGATATACAAATGGCCAAGAAGCACACGAACAGATATCCAGTATCACTAGCCATTAGAAATACAAATAATAATAATGATGATGCCACCTCACACCTACAGAATAGCTATAGAATGAATAGAAAGAGTACTAGTCTCCTGTCCTGGGGAAAGGTATTTTATCTTGTCTAAATACTATTTTATAGTTAGATAGATCAATAGATAGATAGACAGGTTGCCAACTGTTACGGTTTATGTTCAGATGCCTCCACCCCACAAGCCTCATGCAACCATGAACACAGCCAAATCTAGCATTTGTGATTGCTCTGTTACCTATCACTCAGATTGGTGGTGTGTACTACACCTGCCCAGGGGTGGGGCCAGCATACAGTGTAACAGTGGGAAGGTGGCATGTCTCTCTTACTGTTTGTGCTTGCTATTTGCAGCTGCCATGAACTGCTGCCCCTCAGCCATGTCACTTTGCCTTGGGGCCAACTGAATATGGACTGAAACCTCCAAACTGTAAGAAATAAACCTTCCCTTCCCTAATTTTGGATGTCAAGTACTTTGCCTCAACAACGAGAGAAAAGTAACTAAGACACCAACTAATCAAAATGATGCTTAAACTGGTTTTACCAATACAATATATACCATTGTCTATGTATAATTACTTGAGAGTTTTACATTGTTCAAAAATCAGGTGTTAATAATTGCTGTAATCTGGTTCACAAGTCACCAAAATTTTGGAGATAATTATAGTTAAAACTGGAGGGACATGACAAAATACCAGACTCTACCAGTAGAGAGATCTAAGAGTCAATAATGGGTTACAACTGCGATCCCAGTTCCTTAAAAACAGTTTTTAGACTTAGCTGTCAACTCTAGTGCTCATGCTTTGATTATAAATGCTCTAACTGCTGAAAAATTTGTTTACTCTTGCCTAGAGGCTGCAAGACCCCAAGTGACCATACAGCTAAAACCAATGACAAAGATGCTAGCCTCTTTAACCAGGATCTGCCAGATTAACCTTGTTGAAAAGAGGGTTACATGACACTTGTTGAGGCCTTAACTAACTATACTCAGCAGGCTATGATACTGCACAGTTATCCCTCTCCTGAATGAAGAAGCAACATTAATGAGGCAAGCCAAAATCAGATAGCATTAGACACTGTAACAGCAGTACAAGGAAGTAGTTGTGCAACTATAAAAGGTAAATGTTGTATATACATTTTTGATCCTTCTGCTACTATCTCAACAGCTGTTCAAGATATTAGATGACATGTTAATGACATGTCAGATTCTGAAATTCTCTGGACATTCCCCTTATCATCAACTGGCTCCTCATTATGAAAACCTTTGTTGACTTTAGTCATAATTATCCTGTCATCATTATTTGGACCATGCATACTTGGGTTTTCTTGGGGGGGGCCTGTCTCCTCCAGACTTAAAGCTGTACATCTACCTAAGACAAAAATACCTGGCGCCTATCAAAGGCCTTTAGATAGACCCTCTATGGAGTATCTCTGACTGCTGACCACACCTACTACCCTCCTCAGCTGACTGCAGCCAGATCGGTCTTCACTCTTTGCTCCATCACGGGATTTAAGGGTACTTCTACAAAGGGAGGACTATTATAGACTGCTAAATTAGGGAAAAATATTACAGGCAGACAGGTCTAAGCCCTCTAGAGTTCACTGCAGAAGACAACTGTGGCTGGAGGTATATTTACTGAAGGCCAGATTTCAAGAAAAAGAGGAACTACTCACCCATATACTTCCCCTAGGAAAGAACAGCAGTGATTGATACTCCAATCAACTTGGAATAGAGGACCAAACTCCTTAACCCATTCCTTCCAAGACAGTCCTTGTCTGTCCCATCTGCACTTCCTACACAACTTGCTTCCTCATTTGATCCCCATTTAATATTATTGGTGGCTATACTTACTGTAATCTTATTGGTTGACTATAGTTTTATCCCACCTCACATCCATCCTATGATTTTTCCACTGGATCAACATTACCTAAGCTACTATACTTGTAAAGCTATTGACTGATTATAGTTCTTACTCATCTTAAACCTACTTCATCTCATGACTTTGCTCAACAAACATCCTTGAGAAACAGGGTTGGTGGGCAACCCACTTTCCAGGCCCCCTTCTGTCCCTCTTAGAAGCTTTCTTTCTCTCAAAAATATTCGTCCTACTCTTAAAAAAGGTGGAGGTGGGTACCGGTGAAGATATGGTAAAATTAGAACTCTGGTGTACTGGTATTGGGAACATAAGATCAGGTAAAGCCACTAGGAAAAGTACTGTGGCAGTTCATTTAAAAATTAAAAATAGAATTACCAGTTGGGCACGTGGTGCATACCTTAATCCTAGCACTTTGTGAAGCTGAGGCAAATTCTAGTCCAACCTCAGCATCTTATTAGTGACTCACCTCAAAATAAATTAAAAAACAGACTGAGGATATAGCTCAGTGCAAAGATCCTGGGTACAATTCCAGGTACCCAAAAAAACAGACAAATAAATAAGAACTATTGTATGAATCCAGCATTTTCACTTTTGGATGTATACCTTACAGAAATAAAATAGGAGGCACTCTAGAGGCACAATCAGTTAGTAGGCAGTATTTAAACAGAAATAAAAGTAGGGACTCAGATATCTACATGCCCATATTCAAAATAGCATTATTGAAAGTCGAATGTCCATTACTTATTGAACAAAATATGGTATATAGAGTCAATAGGATATTATCAACTCTTACGAAGAAAATTTTGATACATGGTACAGTATGGATGGATCCTAAAGACTACGCTAAGTCAAACTAGTAGTCACAAAAGGACAAATGTGGCATGATCCCATGCCTCTACAGTCAAATTCAAAGAAACAGAAAATAGAATGGTGTTTCATAGTGTTTACGTATGTTTATGGGTACAGTTTTGGTTATCAAAAATAGAAAAGTTGTATAAATAAATGATAATGATGGTTGTACAAGGTGAATATATTTAAAAGTGGTTAAAATGATAAAATTTGTTATGTATAGTTTGCCACAATTAAGAAAAACATGTACCACATACAGTGTTCATAGCGTTAGTCACAACAGCTAAAGGGGAAAACAACTGAAATGTCTGTTAGCTGATCATATCCATGATGGGTCCTGCTCATATGGAACTCTGCTAGACTTAAACATGGCACCTGCTCCCTACGTGGTGTTGCGCCGCACAATGACAGTGTGTTCCTCCAATCTTAACTTTTCTGTTCTTCCAAGCTCAAAATAAACTTCTGTTCTTCTTTCAAGCCCACACCAAAGATCCTTCAATCTTCTCCTAATACCATGATCCAGTCTCCACCCCAAGCCCAACTCCATAAAAGCAACTCCCTAGCTTCTTCTGTTTGAAGTTTCTCGAAATCTCCAGCAACCTTCCCATGCCAACAATAAAGGCTTTTCTTATCTCTGGCTTTGTCTCTCAACTGCGCTAAAAAACCTAACAAGCCACACAATGAAATATGTTACAGTGCAATATGAAACCAATGAATGAACAAGTAAAACACACCCATAACATGGAATATTACTCAAGCAATAAAAAGACAAACGGGATACTGAATGAACCTTAAATCATGATAAGTGAAAGAAGTCAGTCACAAAGGACCTCATATTACATGATTTAATTTATATGAAATGTCCACAATAAACAAAACTACAGAGACAGAAAAACTAGTGGCTGCTTAGGACTAGAAGAAGCACATGCAACTAACAAGCATAGGGCTCTTTTTGAGGTGGTAAAAATGTTCTAAAACTGTAGTGATGCTCTACATAAGCCACTGAATTGTATACTTTAAATTGATGAGATGTATCCTACAGGAATTATATCTCAGTAAAGGGCTTTTTAAAGGCAACAAGACTAGTGATCAAACAGAATTACAAAATGAAGGACAAAGACTTTGAGTAACTAATTTAAAGATAACAATATGCAATGTATTAACTACTGTTACCCTCTTATTATCTTGTTTTGAAATTTTATCTCTTCAACATTAAAAAAAGAAAGACAAGGATGGGTAAAATACAGCTTAAGAAAACAGAAACACCACAGTTTAAATTCTTGCTCTGTCACTTACTACTTGTGCAACACCTAAGTTACTTAATGTCTCTGTAGTTCATCTGTAACAATGATTAACAGAGACCATTATGGGGACACAAGAAAAACAAACTCCACTTAAAAGCAGCTCTAAGGAAAAAAAAGTGACACATTTCAGTCTACAGATGCCCAATAAGTAACTAAAAACAGAATAATGTTTGGCCTTCATTTTCAGTATCTTGTTTATTACCTTAAAATTTTGGGTCAGAAAAACAAAACTGAATCAGATCCTTGTTCAACTCTGTATATAAACAATGTTAATGATTTTGGCAGGGGCTGGGGATTTAGCTCAGCGGCATTAAGTGCCTGCCTTGCAAGCCTAGAGTCGTGAGTTCGATCCCTGTACCGATAGAAAACAATAATAACAATAATTTTGGCAGTGTCTAAAAATGGGGAAAACGAAGTTGATGAGCCCTAAATTTACATAACCTATCTTATCACCCTTCAATACTAAGGAGACCAAGATGAGAGATTTACAGGAACTTTCAACTGCCTCATAAAGATCCCAGCCTCTATAAAACTGAGACCGTCCCAAGCAGAAACAATCATCTCAGGGAGACTACATTGCCCCCTCAAGCAATACCAACTCCTTGCTGAGCCATTATGCAAAACCAGAACTGAGATAATGATCAAACAGACTCTAGCCCACCTCAGCAAATCCATAAAACCTAGCCTGTTCTTTTTATGAATGGACTATTCTGATCCTCTTCAAGAGACCAGCCCACCCTTCACTTCCTCAAGCTGAAGTCCCTTGTTTTCTCTTACTTTGTAACTCTACCTAATTAATCTACCTATTCTGAAATGCTTTTCTGTGACTAAAGGGCCACAAACCCAAAGGGTAGAATGCAGAGGTTTTAGTTTTCTTTGGGAGACAACCTCAGACCCTGTCTAGTAACAGTTCTTACAGGGCTGCTGGGAGGACTGCACAAAGTAATATATAAAACACTTAGTACGGGTCCTGCTACCATTACCCTTCCATGTCCTGTCCTCTTACCCAATATTAGCTAAAAATTCCACCAACTGTATAGAAAAATAACTTCAGACAGTTGTATCTAAATATTACGTTAACATATTATGTGTTTCAGGTAACAACCTGAAAGCCATCAATTATATGATACTAGCAAAGCAAGTTCAACTACTAATTTACTCCATCTTAATACTAAGGCAAAGGGAAACATAAATTTTAGACAACTCTTTTGGCAATTAGATCTCAAGTTCTTTTTCTCCTCCTTTCATATTTCATATTTAAATACTTCCTCACCTGTCTTTTTATCTTATCCTTTATTCTCAATCACTATTAATTTTTTTCTTCCTTAGGTTGCTATTGATCAGGAGAAAAGCAATAATAACTTCTATTATATGTTAAACAGAAAACAATCATATAAATTAATTTCTAAACTTTATTCAACTAACTCACCAAAGTGCCCTAAACAAAAAGATGAACAAACTAAAAATAAAAGAATGAAACCATGTGAGAAAGCTCTCTCCTTTCCCTTTGTTAAGGCTTCTCATTTATCTGAAGACAAAATCAGTATTACATCTATAAACTGAATTTCTAGGTATACCAACCATTACTATAAAAAAAGAGGATGAAAGGAAGGGAAAGGTGTTCTAAGATGTTGTTACATGACCCAGGCATTACAGGTGACACATGCCTGTAATCAAGGCTGACACACAAAAAAAATCACTTTAAGTTGAAGGCCAACCTTGGCCACACAGTGAGTTCAAGGCCAGCATGTACTACGCCTTACCTCACCAAAAAAAAAAAAGTTACTATAATGTGATTAAATTCTAACCCATTTTAAACATCTTTTCAATTCATTTTACCTTAGAAAAGAAATTTACATCACACATGGTGTAATCTCAGCACTCAGGAGGCTGAGGCAGGAGGATTGCCCAAGTTTCAGGCCAACTTGGGCTACTTTGCTAGTTCAAGGCTAGCCTAAACTACACAGCGAGACCCTGTCTCAACCAAAAAAAAAGAAAGAAAATTTGCTCTCAGATGACCTTAAAGGGCAACATCTTTCAAAGGGGCACCTATATTATAAATGCTTCTGGAATAAGATTCTGTAAAATGATGTAGTCGAAAAAGAACAGACACATTGTATTACTGAGGCAGGAGATTAGGACATAGTGAAGACTGGTTAGGGAAGTGGGCATGATTTGTTAATTATAAAATCCCAGGACATATGTGCAGTACAGTTCCAAAGATCTGCACACTGATTTCCTGGGATAACTGGTGCAGGTTTCTGATACCTGATGTCAGTCGGAAGAGTAGGAGATACAAAAAAGCCAGTCAACGTTGAATTTAAAATAAAAAAAGTTTTTGGCAATTGTGGCTTTTACTGTAGAGCATACATCTCCTTCATACTTCTACAGAGCCTATTTCTTTTCCCATCTTTAATAAATGTGAAACTTTATTAACATTTGTGTTTGTCTTGACCAATTCTCTGTTTAGGATAGAAAGAACCTCGAAACCACCTTCTAGAAGAAGACTCCAATAACCGAAACCTGGTAATATTAGTATGATTTTTGTATATTTGCAGATCAGAAAGTTCCTATTAAAAAAACTTCTAAATAAATTTAATAAATATATAAACAGAGTTTTTGTTTCTATTGTTTGTCTTATACTGGGAATTGAACACAGGGCTTTGGCACTGAGCTACATCATCAATCCTTTATTTTTCATTCTGAGACAGTATCTCACTAGGTTGCCCAGGCTGGGCATGAACTTTCTATCCTCCTGTCTCAGCTTCACAGAGTGCCAGATTATAGGTATATGCCACCACACTCATTACCTCAGGCAAGTGCTATCACATTCACTACCATACTTAACTGTCTATGGGTGCCTTTAAATTAACCATTCTTAACATCATAAAAAGGCCTAATTATATTTTCCAAGGAAATACTGGTTACACATTCCAATTCATTCTTAATGTCCCAAACTACTTTAAATACTTGCCTTATTTGAATGTTTGGCAGTACCCTTTTCCTACGTACATATTGTGTGGTATGATTTTGCTTGCCTATAGCATTTTAAATTTTTTTTCATGTGAAATGCTTTGAATTAAACATCCATGTGGGGAAGTCCAAAGATGGTGGACCGGTAGGTAGCAGGAGAGAGATTCTCTCTGAGAGAGAGCTCAAATGCCAGAATAAAACACCCTGAGAGACCCAAACAGAGAGAGATGGACTCTCACAACCCAAGAAGAAACTAAAGTGCAAAAGCTGCTCAAATATGAGGTCCCGGGGCTACCACTTGAGAAGCCAAGATCAACGAGCACAGCGCCCTCCTCGAGCTGCCTGAATCCCTGCCGGAGACCTGACCAAGCGATCCGCTCAGAAGCAACCGGCTTGAGGCACTGGAGTGCGGAGCTGAACAGCCCTGCATGCAGCTCACCCGGACCCAGCCCTGCACACCACCAACCCAGAGGCACTGTGATTTGTGCCACAGCTGCACTGAAGTCAGAGGTCAGGGAGCCCAGCAGTTCTTGGGTACTGGCATCAACACGCAGTGAGTGATGGGAATAAGACCCTCCCACAGGAAAGGGGAAACCAACTGGAAAACATGTTGGATTTGGGCAGGAGAGTCCTAACTCCATAAGGAAGTGGCTTCAGTTGGTTGCTCCCCTCGCCGAGCAGATTAGTGGAATCGGCTTAGACTAGGCTGCTCCCCTGGCCGGTACCCAGTGAGTCGCTACAAATTAATTCCCTGAGATCGGCACACACTGACGCAGTGAAGGCCAGCAAAGGTTGACTGGCCCAAAGGGGAGGAGCCAGCGCACACTGCCCGTGCGTGAACTTTAATCTCTGATAGCCTATTGAAGAGGGCTAAAGCTCCTAGCCTGCACCCTCTAGAGGAGCCTTAACCAACAAGGAGCTGGGAATTACACTGTACACTTGTATGGAAGGAACCAAAAACATGACGAGAGGGAGAAATAAGAAAAAAACCCCAGCCCCCAACCCTGAGAACATTGATCCAGGAGAGGTAAATACAAAAGAGATTGAGGGCAGCAAAAATACAACATCAAACACAACGTTAGCGGACATAAAGAGATATCTTCAGGACCTCGTAAGTGGGACCAAAACTGAAATATTAATTCAAATTAAACAAGAGATAAGTAGATTAATAAAAGAAAGGCTGCGCATCTCTCAAGAAGACACAGACAGAAGAATGGAGGAACACAAAAGGAAAGAAAAAATTAATGAAGAATACAGAAAAAACCTAGAATTCATGAAGCAGATTCAAAGAGATTATCAGGAAACTAAAGACTCCATAGAAAGCTGGCAAAACTGCTTGAAAGAAACCAAAGATAGACTATCAAAAATTGAACACAGGCTTGCAATGTGTGATCATGAACGGGAAGATTTCTTAAAAATAACAAGGGAGCAGGCAGTAATAATTGGAAGGCTAGAGGACAACAAGAGAATCTATAACTTAAGAATAAAGCATGTGAATGAAGAAGCAGGAGTCAAAACAGAGGAATTGCAAAAGCTATTCACAGAAATCATTAAGGAAAATTTCCTAAGCATAGAAAAAGGAAATGATATGCAGATGTATGAAGCATACAGAACTCTAGCCACCTACAACCAAAACAGAGCTACACCTAGACACATAATAATCAAGATCCCAGAAATTCAATATAAGAACAGAATATTAAAAGCCATCAGAGGTAAGAAACAGATCACCTATAAAGGAAAACCCATCAAAATCACAGCAGACTTCTCAACACAGACCATCATGTCAAGAAGAGCTTGGAGTGAAGTAATTCAAGCCCTGAAGGAAAACAACCTCCAGCCCAGATTGATGTATCCTGCAAAACTCTCTCTAGAAATTAATGGAGAAACAAGATGCTTCCATGACAAAGAGGAACTAGGAGAATTTGTGACCACCAGTCCAAAAAATACTGAAGGACATTCTAGGGAGAGAGAACAAGAATACAAGCATTTCAGGAACAATGGCAGAGAGGCCTCAGTGAACAGGGCAGATAGTGGAATGGAACAGAAAAATAGACAACCAATGGCAGAAAAACAGAATAGCAGAAATAAGGCAGAGAAGATTGGCTGTACTCTCTAGTATAGATGGCCTTGAAATATTAACAGAGAGAAACACAGGCAGAGTAGATTAGGACACAGGGTCCATTGAGATGCTCTATATAAGGAGGCAGTGGGACCCAAAACAAGCAGTGCACCCAATGGAAGTGAAAGGGGAGGAATTGTCTAAAAAAGGGAGGCAGAGGATATTATTAATTGGGTAACAAGATTTAAAATTTACCTTATTCTCACCACTCTGCTTGGATGGGTTAAGTGCTGCTCCAGTTTGTCTACTTACACTAGACTTGAGGACATGGTCAGCTATCCCAAAAATAAGAGGACATATTATGGTAATTTTCCTATCAACTTAATCTGAAGCCCTTTATAACTTATACTGTCACTGGGCTGGGGGTTTAGCTCAGTGGCGTGAGTGCCTGCTTGGCAAACGCAAGGTTGTGAGTTCAATCCCCGGCACCAAAAAAACCCGCTATAACTTATACTGTCTTATTATGACTGATCTTATTTGAATCTGGGTTGTTAGATTGCTACTTTGTATTGACTGATTTTATTTAAATCTGTTATGATTAATAGCATCAGGTCTAAGCGTACAGGCAACTACACTGAAGATGACAAGATTCACTAAGATACCCACTCTGATTTGATTATTACTTGCTTCTGAAGTCTTATAATGTCTCCAATGCTTCGTTTTTATTAATGTTATTATATACTGCTGAGACATCATGGTAACCATTGTAGATCACCTTGTATTGCGGTTTTATGTGACTTTTTTCCCTCATGCTTTTCTAGGAATTGTTTTATCTTGCTTTGTTTTGTTTTTCCCTCTAATACAGAAATGATAGATATACATGTAGAGACTCATGCATGTGTAGAGCTTATAAACAGTTTACGAGAACCAACTATATAACACATGTTGAAATGAACAATTACTTTGAAGAAAAAGAGACACTACAATACCCAGTTTTGATTCCATAATGTCATGATGTGAAATCCAGCAAAACTATCACTTTTTGTTCAAAGTGATTTTAGGTTGCTTTGTCTTGTTTAGGTTCAACACATATGAAGGTATGGGCAACTGTTTTGAGGAGAATGAGAGATACTATAACAGCCATTCTTGGCTTCCCTAATGTCTGGTCTTGTAGACCTGAAATGCCCTCCTCGTCCTGCTCATATCAATTCCATACTAGGTTGTTTCATGTGAATTCCCTGTATGTGACAATATGGACAACTATTTGGAAGAAAACAAGAGTCAGTATGATAGAGAGTGAATATCTCCAATTGTCTAGTTTTGAAATTGATATCTCTGACATTGCTTTCTTGTGATCTGCTTTGTTCTGTTTTGTTGTGTTTAATTTTACGCTTTTGATATAATTGCTGTGTATTTGAGTGGGTAAGATGGATGACCACATTGCTGTTTTTGTCAGATCGTGGAGCAGAACTGTTAACAGTCTCACTGTTTGAATGTCTACTTTATATGTTTTAACTCTGTAATTTGAACAACTATTTCCAAGAAGTCAGTATGTAATTTGTCAAGTAATAATTTCTTAGGTTTTTTTTTGTTGTTGTTCTTTTCCTTTTTTCCTTGGAATTCTGTATTGTTGCTACCCTTTATTCTGTTTTGTTTTGTTTTTTCTCTTTAAATAAAATTTTAAAACTGTAAAAAAAAATAAAAAAATAAACATCCATGTAACTTACATAACTGTTAAGAATAACAGTCTGATTTAATAAATGATTCATTTTAAAAGTTAAAAAAAAAAAAAAGAATACTGTAGCCATGTTCCCTTCAGGTCCACTAACAATACATTCCAAGGTCCCAGTGCATGCCAGAAACCACTGATAATACCAAACCCTGTCTTTTCTTATACAAATACACTTGTGATAAAATTCAACTTGTAAGCTGTGCACACTAAGGGATTAACATTCATAATTTTAAAAAAGACCTATAACAATATACTATAAGAAAAGCAATCTTAAAAAAAAGCTGGACTGGGCCGGGGATTTAGCTCAGTGGCTTAAGCACCTGCCTGGCAAGCGCGAGGTCATGAGTTCGATCCCTGGTACCAAAAAAAAAAAAAAAAAAAGGAAAAAAAAAAGCTGGACTGTACTCACCCTTCAGGTACATCATTGTGATGACAGTATTAGGCTACTAGTAGGTTTTATCAGAAGTCCCATAGAGCCATGACAATGCCTGTGGACCACAGGATATTGATATTGTGGAGCACAAAGCAGTGGATTGCAAAAACAATGGATGAGATAAATGACTGTAAGTGTATTTCTTTTTAAAAGTTGCTACAAGCTCACGTCTTTTCTCCCTCTGCAAACTTCTTTAACATTGTGCTTAACCATACTGTCTCACTGTACTGCAGAAATGTGCACTGAGAAAAAAAATGTTCACTGGACATAGTACAGAAGAAGCCTAAGTAATTTTAATACAATGTCATTAATCTCCAAAGCAACTGTATGAAATAAACACTAGCACTACCATTTCAGAACTGAAGAAGTCTTCAAAAGTTCAAGAAACTTGTTCAAGGTCATAGTTAGAAAGCGGAGAGCCAGTTTCCTCCTTTTATCATTTCTATTATGTAAAACCTCAAACATCCATTAAACAGGAAAAAGAACACCCTCAACCTATTTACCCAACTGCATTCATCAACTCATGGTTCCTTGTCCCATCCATAATCCCACCCACTCCTACTTCTTCACTGGATTATTTTGAAATAAAATCCCTTTTGCTTGTAAATGTTTCAGCATATTCCCTAAAAAAATTTTCACCCATAATATTTCAGCATATAACTCTAAAAGGAAAAGAGCTCAAAATCATACTCATCATTCTCATTAAGTTGCATTTTTTCATAGAAGAAAGCCCCAGGTGCTTTCAGACCTCAAAATACTTAAAACATTTCAGATGCCTATCACATGCCTATCACAAGAACAGCCAAGTTAACTGTTCTTTCCTGAAGAGCTTTGCAGTTCTTAATCCCATATTAAATGGGTTCTCCTGCTCCTTTTGAACCACCTCTGGTTTCTATTTCTAGGTCCTCTTTTTTCCTCCTCTTCAGCCATCTGTTTGCTAGGCAGTTAGGTTTCTTGCTTTACCAGGATGAAACTTCTCAGTAACATACTCTTCTCAATATATATCTTCTTTCTTAATAGCTCATCCATTTTTTATGGCTTTATGATAGAACCTTTGTTAGTTGACCCTCAAATCTGTAATTTCATTTGTGTCCTCTCATCCAAGCCATTGTTCAACACTTCTACTTGAATGTCTTGCTACCATGTCAAACTTAGCATGCATCAGTCCCAACTCTTCATTATCTCTAAATTCCAGTTCTATCCTCATTAATGATCTGTTCACTGCAAATCACGATCTTCCTACCCATCCAGCCTCCTCTTAATTTCTGTTGGTTTTACCTTTGAAATGTGCCTCATTCATCTTTTTCTGTTCCACTGAAATAGCAGTCCTTAAAATCCAGCCCTTTAGCAATTCTTCTCTAAATTTTCATATGAGCTATTGGTTATACCATTCTCTCTCCACTGCAATGTGCGCTGTATAATAGTCACTCATTCCTAAAACATATGTACTAAATGACTACTATGGTGTCTAGATGTCTCCTCAAAGCCTCATGCAGTCATGGGGGCAGGCTTCTAGAATCTGTGATTGATTCATAGTCCAATGCTGGTATTATGGGTGTGAGCGCTATACCCACCCTAGAGTGGGTAGCCTACATACAATATAGGGGACAGAAAGTCTTCTCTCATGCTCCGCCCTTTTTGCTCGTTGTGTTTGCTGTTTTCCCTTGCCATGAACTGTTGCCCTCTTCCATACCACTCTGCCTTGGAGCCAGCCAAGTATAGACTGAAAACTCCATAAATTGTGAGCTAAATAAACCTTTTCTCCTTTAACTTTAGATGGCAGGTATTTTGTCCCCCAGCAATGAAAAAAATTAACAACTACTAGCTAAGTACTAGCTGACTGCTGCCAGGATACAACAATGAGCAAAACAGACATCTTTTTCTAGCAGAGGGCACACTTAAGAAAGTATTTTTTTCAAATAAAATAAGTATAGATTGTGATAAACACCGTAACAGAGATAAACATAATATTATGATGGATACAAAATAGAAACATTACTTTAGTCAGGGGCTTTTAAATAGAATTGAAACTGACATTGTAAGGTTAACAAATAATCATGTAAGTATGTGAAGTACAGTGCTCTAAGCAAAGGAAACTATAAAGTACATAGGAGGAATAAGCCTCATACATTATCAAAAACAACCTAATCAAATGTGATTAGAAAGCCATTAGGGAGAAAGTGGCACAACACAAAGAATGAGCAACAAACATAGACCAACTTTATGAGTAATAAGAAATCACTAAAGAGTTTTAAGCAAGTAAATTATAATCGAATATACACCATGACAAAAAATGCTAGTGCTATTATCTGTGTTCTAGTCTTCATCAGCACACACTGAATTGTGATATTTGAAAGTAATACAAATTTTCATTGTGTTCAGTCACTAACATTAAGGTAGAGTAAAAAAAAAAAAAAGGAGACAAGGAAAATTGTTATTTTAAAATTGTCCTTGCAAGAAAAACTGCAGCTTCAGGACACAAGTTACTCAAGGTTACAATACCTTTGTCTTTTTCACAAAACTCCTAAATTTGTGGAGGACCACATGGACAACTCTCTTTGAATAAAGAGTAATTATCTCCATTTTGGCTAAACTTGGCCATATCTCCATGTACTGATATGTACAAGGCTGGCTAGGCCATTTATCCCTTCATTTGGCTTTAAGCAATGTAAATACAGCTGACTGAGATGCTGATGCGTAATCCTTGAACCTAGGCAAGAGTCACTACTTCCCCATCCCGTATCTCCCCCCAAAAATGTTTGAGCCTGTAAGAGCCACAGCTTCACAGCTGTCAACTGGGATCTCAACTGGACTGAGCTTCAGGAAAAGAGGCTATCACTTCCCAGGGCAGAAAAGTGGATATATGATATAATACCATTTTTAAAAATCATAGGAATAAGCAAAATCCTCTAAGGCAAAGTCCAAGAATGAACTCCATAGTGAAGCACTAAAACCAGTATTTAATAACTAAGCAAAGACATCACTACTTCCACTCCAAACTCTGAAATTTCCTGTCAGGTATTCTACTAATTTCACTGTCATAAAACTTCATCAAAACCTCCTGATCTGCTCATATGTAAACTTTCTTCAGCAATACTTAACTCTTTTACTATCACAACAGGGGTTTTCTTTCTCAAGTTTGGATCTCGTGTTCTTTGACATTTATTCCTTCCTTTTGGTAGCAAGTTTCTGGTAAAAGAGTAAGAAAAGTATTTGTGGATTGTCTTCACTCTATAGTTGTGTATTTTAACAGTCTGGTAAAGAATTTTACCTTAGCAATCATTTCCAACATAAGGATTTTGAAGGCACCTCTCAAACTGTCTTGTGTACTGAATCTCTGTAATTTAACCTCCTCACAAGTTTGTAAGATCCTTTTTGCCCCATTTTCTAGAAGACTTGTACACTGTCTCCTCAGCTTCAAAACTACTGTTTCTCTTGGCATTACCAGAGCCTATCTCATCACATCTCCTAGGACATCTTCTATTCCAGTCCAGTTAGCAACTGTCCCTCAGCTATTTGAGGGCCACTCTTTAAAACTTCTAAGAATACCAAAGTCCTTTTCTGTGTGTGCTTTCAGCCCTAGAGCTAGTAATTCCTTTCTACTATTACCTTTACTCTTTCTCTGTGATGTTCCATAATTGTCTTTTTCACTTGTCCAATTATCTAGTGTATTAGTTTTTAAGGGCTATGTTACCATTAGAAAAGAAATTTGTCTCTTGGTTCTGAAGGACAAGCACCCAAAACTAAGGTAACTACAAGGCCATACTTCGTCAGATGTTTGGGAAGGATCTGTTCTAGACTCTCTCCTAACTTCTAGTAGAAGGCAGTCTTTTCCCTGGTCTTGTGTGTTCACGTTTTCTCCTTTTTTAAAAAGAACACCTGGGCATGGTAGCATATGCCTATAATCTCAGGTGGCATATGGCTGCCTCACTCTGGGAGGCTGAAGCAGAATCCTAAGTTTGCGCCCAACCTGGGTAACTTAGCAAGATTCTGTCTCAAAATTAAAAAGGAGAAAAGAAAAAAAAAAAAAGAAAACAAAACAAAAGAAAAGAAATGTTGGGAATGTATGAGTGAGAAGGCCCTGGGTCCAAGCTCCAATATCATTAAAAAAGAACACCGGTCAGTGGATTGGGGCCCACTCTAATGAACTCATTTTAACTTGACTAAATAAGATCACGTTCTAAATGCTGAGAATCAGGACTTCACCATTCCTTTTTAAGGGACATAAGACAAACAATAACACCTAACCAAACACTTCTTTGTATTAGATTACAAGTGGCTTAGTTCCCATGTTCCTGACTAGACCCTAATTGAAAGTAAATACCAGAGTACTTGCCTAGCATGTATGACACCATGGATTCAATCCCAAACTCCACCAAAAAAAAAAAGTGCATGTTTATTTCATTCATTTTTCAAGAGCATCCAAGGGAGCCTTCTCAATCTGCAATATCATGTTGCTCAATTTAGGGAATTTTCCTTAAATACTATACCAGAATTTCTTATCTTTTGTTTTCTAGCTAGCACTTCTGTTATTTGTAAGCTGATTTCCCAGACTGATAATTTATCTTTTCTCATCTATGTATTTTCCATCTTATACTGTATGAAAGATCTCCTCTATTATCCTTTCATTGAATGCTTTGCTCTTGCTCTTATAATCTTAATTCTGAAAGGTTCTTGTTCTGTTTGAAATTCTTTTCTTCTACTTACTTTAGTTTTTTTGTTGTTTTGTTTTGTTTTGGTTTGGTTTGTTTTTGTACTAGGAATCAAACTCAGGACCTTGCACTTGCCAGGCAGGTGCTCTGCTGCCAAGCTACATCCCCAGCCCCTTGCTGTAGTTTCTTATATGAAATGCTTTCTTCATGTGTCTGGTGATCCTTGACTGTTTGCTTATATGTAAAAGGAGAGACCTTAAAAGCTGTTGTGAATAACCTAGTTCTCCTTTTGAACTAGAAAAGCATCTTCTATATTCCCATTAATCATCAGAACTCTAGGAGCCAAACAGAAGCCTCAATAAGGATACTAATCTTGAGCACTTTCACTTAATTCAAATGTCTCCTATTGAATAGCTGGTCTTCAATTATGTCTGGTGCCCACTCACTCCCTGACACAAACTTTATCCTTTGCAGGATAAATTTTCAATCTTCAGGGCAATGACAAATGGGTGTGGTGGAACACACCTTTAATTTTAGCAATCTGGGAGGCTAAGGCACAGAAAAAACAAATTCAAGCCCAGCCTGGAAAACTCAGTGACTTGGCAAGACCCTGTCTCAAAAAATTAAAGGGCTAGGGATGTAACTCAGTGCAAAGGCTCTGAATTTAATTATCTGGACAACAATAACCACAACAACAAAGAGGGAGGAGGAGGGCACGGGGAAGGAGAAAAGAGGAAAGGACAAGAGGAAAAGGCGGTAGTCAGCTATATGAACTGACAAAATGAAGTCAAGCTACTTTTTTTGGCAGTAGTTTATTAAAATACAATTCATACACCATAAATTTCATTCATGTAAAGTGTGTAGCTAGTGCTCGCTTCGGCAGCACATATACTAAAATTGGAACAATACAGAGGAGATTAGCATGGCCCCTGCACAAGGATGACACGTAAAGTGTATAGCTAAATGATTTTTAGTATATTCACAGAGCTGTGCACCTACTACCACAATCAATTTTAGAACATTGTCATCATCCCAGACAGAAACCCTATACTCTTGAGCAGTCAATCCCCATTTCCTTAACCCTCAGGACATAAGCCTGGGTCCAGGGGACCCATCTCTTACTTTTCTAATTGTAAATTTGTACTTTAGTATTATAGTAACCTGCTGTGCCCCTCAGAACCTTTCCTTTGAAGATACAGGAAGCAACTGATGCATTTACCTACTCGGTATGACAAACAGCAAGGAGTGTGCACATGTGCAAAAAAGCCAAAACCGATTTTGACCCACCCTTATGCTCCGTGGAACAGTCTGTGTGTGTGTTTACCTAAGTATCAGAAGGTCCAATATCACTCCAGAATTTGTTAATAAATAAATGAATAAATAAGTTTTCATTTTTCTGGTAGAAGTTGCCCAATTCAGTACAGCAACATATGAAAAACAAGATTTACAAATTTTAGAGGAGGTCAAAAAAGGAATTGTCATATTTCTCATGAGTGGATCATGGATCATGGTAAAATATATGCCTTCATAACAGAAAAGTGGTGTGAAGGTGATGACAACTTTGGGTTTAGCCATGCGCACCTAAGTTCCTGTGAGAACAAAATGGAGCAAGAATCAACTAATACAGACAATGAGAATGCAGACTTCTTTTGATTTAGATGACCACATATTGAACAGAATGCCAGCACCACCATTCAAGGCTGGAAATTTTAACAGACAAAATACTACAAGATGCTGGGGGGGTGGGAGATGCGGTGAAATATACAAACACTGAAATGCAAGTAAAATGTTCTGTATGCACCAAAAGCAATATTCAAAAATGCATTTATTATGACATTTCACTAGCTATATTTAGTACAAATTTCTTATCACTGTAAAAGCATTACAGAAAAGTGATGGGTCAAAACATGGCATAAAAATTTATGCCCTTGGAGATGTGAAGATTTATTATCAGTTTAGACATTTACCCTGGAACTCAGACATTAGGTACTCATTCATATAATAATAAACCAAATAATGTTATTAACAGAACTTTTGCTCCCATCTCCCGACTGATCAGAATGTGACAATGGACAATTGGAAGCTTTACCAGCTTCCAATCGGTATACATTTGCTAACACAGCACAAGTTGACCAGCATAAGAACTGTACCCAGGGAGAAGCTAAAGATGGCAGACCGGTAAGCAGCAGGATACGGAGCCTCTCGTGAGAGAGACAGCTCAGATGCCAGAATAGAACACCCTGGAGAGATCCTGACGAGGGAGGATTCTCTCAACCCAGGAAGAAACTGAAGGGAAATGAGCTTCTCAAAAACAAAGTCCCAGGGCTACCATTAGAGAAGCTAAGATCAGCAGTTGCGGCACTCTCGCCAAGCCACCTGAATTTGGCCGGAGACTGGCCTGAGCACCCGAACCCCGCCCCCGCCGGAACCCACGCTGATGAGACTGGCTTGAGGGCTCGCCTGGAGCTGAGCCGCCCCAGTGCTGAAGTCAGAGGTCGGGGAGCCCAACAAAGAACAGAGCCAGAGAGGGACTAGCATTAACCCACAGTGAGTGCTAGGAAAGAGGCGACCAAATGGATGACATGTTGGAGTCGGGCAGGATGGCCCTAATTCAGTAAGGCAGTGACTTGAGTTGGTTGGTCCCCTCCTAGACCAGACTGGTGGGATCTGCTTAGTCTGGGTCACACCCCTGGCCAGGACCCAATAAGTCGTCCCAAACCGATTCCCTACAAACAGCACACACTGACATAGTGAAGGTCCACAAAGGTTGGATGGCCCACGTGGGAGAGGCCAGCATACACTGCCCCTGCCTGCACTTCAGTGACTGACAGCAGACTGGAGAGGGCAGAAACCCCTAGCCAGCATACTTCAGAGGAGCTGTAACCAACAGGGAAAGGGTCTGGGAACTCCACTGTACAGTTGTATGGAAGAAACCAAAAACATGACGAGAAAGAAATAAGAAAAAGCCCCAGCTCCCAACCCTGAGAATACTGATCCAGGAGAGGTAAATACAAAAGAGATTGAGGGCAGCAAACATGCAACATCAAACACAGCATCAGCGGATAAAAAGGTATCTTCGGGACCTCGTAGACAGCTCAAAACTGAAATATTAATTCAAGTTAAGCAAGATATAAGTAGATTAATAAAAGAAATGCCAAGCACCTCTCAAAGACACAGACAGAAGAATGGAGGAACACAAAAGGAGAGAAACGTTTGATGAAAAATACAAAGAAAACCTAGAATACATGAAGCAGATTCAAAGTGATTACCAGGAAACTAAAAACTCCATTGAAAGCTGGCAAAATTGCTTGAAAGAAACTAAGGATAGACTATCAAAACTTGACAGGCTTGCATGTGTGATCATGAAAGGAAAGATCTCTTAAAAATAACAAGGAACCAGGCAGTAACAATACAAAGGCTAGAAGACAACAGGAGGATCTACAACCTAAAAATAAAACATGTGAATGAAGGAGTCAAAACAAAGGAATTACAAAGGCTATTCACAGAAATAATTAAGGAAAACTTCCCAAGCATAAAAGGAAATGATATTCAGATGTATGAAGCATACAGAACTCCAGCCACACACAGCTACACCCAGACACATAATAATCAAGATCCCAAAAATTCAATATTAGAATATTAAAAGCCATCAGAGAAAAGAAACAGATCACCGATAAAGAAAAATCCATCAAAATCACGGCAGACTTCTCAATACAGACCATCAAATCAAGATAACCTTGGAGCAAAGTTAATTCAAGCCCTGAGAGAAAGTAACCTCCAGCTCAGATTAATGTACCCTGCAAAAATGTCTCTAGAAATTAATGGAGAAATAAGAAGCTTCCATGACAAAGAGGAAATGGGGGAATTTGTGACCACCAATCCAACCCTACAAAAAATACTGAAGGACATTCAAGAAAGAGAGAAAAAAAGAATACAAGAATTTCAGGAACAGTGGCAGAGAGGCATCAATGAACGGGGCAGACAGTGGAATGAAAGAGGAACATAGACAACCAATGGCAGAAAAATAGCATAGCAGAAGTGAGGCAAAGAAGGTTGGCTGTAATCTCTAACATACATGGTCTTGATATACTAACAAAAAGAAACACTGGCAGAGTAGATCAGGAGATAGGGTCCATCAAGATGCTCTGTATTGGAAACATAATTAACCTGAAAGAGGGTTTATAGACAGAAAGTCAAATATGAGAAAACAATGCTCTATGTGACAGGGAACCAGAGAGAAATAGGGGCAACTCGACCAGCACCTGCAGATAGATTGAAAAGACATGATACTTTGGGGCAGTAGAGAACTACTCAGCTATAACGAAGGAAAATCTTGAGGCTTTTATAGGTAAAGGAGTACAACTCGAAATCAAGCCCAGCAGTCAGAAGGTTTAGAACCAGTTAGGGTAAATAGCAGGTTGCTCCCCACAATCTAAAAACTGAGGGAGTTAATGGGACCCAAAATGGGCAGTGTACCCTGTGGGAGTGAAAGGGGAGGAACTGTCTAAAAACCGAAGGCAACAACATTGTTAATAGTGTAACAGGATTTAAAATCTACATTATTCTCACCACTCTGTTTAGATGGATTATGTTCTGTTCCAGTTTGTCTATTTACACTTGATTGGAGGGCACGGACAGCTATCCCAAAAATAGCAGGATATATTATGGTAATCATCCTTAATTTCCTATTAACTTAATCTGAAGCCCTTTATAACTTTTACTGTCTTATTATGACTGATCTTATTTGAATCTGGTTTGTTAGATTGCTGTTTTGTATTGACTGATTTTATTTGAATCTGTTATGATTGATATTATCAAGTCTAAGAGTATAGGCAACTATACTGAAGATGACAAGATTCACTAGGATATCCACTTTAGTTTGATTATTACCTGCTTTTGAACTCATAATGTCTCAATGTTTTGTTTTTATTAATGTTGTTATATACTGTTGAGACATCATAGTAACCATTGTAGATCATCTTGTATTGCGGTTCTATATTACTTTTTCATTTCAGGTTTTCCTAGGAATTTGTTTTG
Source organism: Dolichotis patagonum (assembly GCA_004027295.1). Lineage (NCBI taxonomy): Eukaryota > Metazoa > Chordata > Mammalia > Rodentia > Caviidae > Dolichotis > Dolichotis patagonum. The sequence goes on from PVJX010003765.1 coordinate 33,148, forward strand.
TCTTGCTTTGTTTTGTCTTTCCCTTTAATAAAGGATAGATATACATGTAGAGACTCGTGCATGTTTAGAACTTATAAACAGTTTATGAGAACCCATTATATAATGCATAATGAAATGAACAACTACTTTGAAGAAAAAGAGACACTATAGTAACCCAGTGCCAATTCTATAGCATCATAATAAGAAATCTAGCAACACTATCATTCTTTGTTTAGAATGATTTTACCCTGTTTTATTTAAGTTCAACATACATGAAGGTATGGACACCTATTTTAAAGAGAATGAGACACACTATGACAGCCATTGTTGGCTTCCCTATTGTCTGGTCTTGAAGACCTAAAACGCCTTCCTCATCCTGTTCAGATCAGTTCCATACTACGTTGTTTCATGTGAATTCTCTGGATGTGAAGATATGGACAACTATTTGGAAGAAAACGAGACAATATGATAGTGAAGACCTCTGATTGTCTTGCTTTGAAATTTGTCTCATCATACATTGCTTTCTTGTGTTGTTTTGTTGTTTAATTTTACCCTCTTTAAAATAAAAAAAAAAGAACTGTACCCAGAAATAAATTCCAAATGAAATTTTCCAATTTCAAAAAAGAAAACTGTATAGTTCAATCTTTGAATTTTTGAAAGATATAACACTGTTGTCCTATATGGCAAAGAAAAGCAAACTGGTAGTACTGATGTCAACATTTCACCATGATTTAACTATTCATACGGAAACCCTGACAAAACAGAAGCCTGAAATGGAAACTTTCAACAAACCCCAACATGGAATAGATGTTGTTGATAAGCTATGCAGCAACTATGATGTCATTTGAAACACAAAGCATCGGCCAATGGTTGTGTTTTACTGGATCCTAAACAGGTGTACCATAGTTTACGAAGCAAATAAGTGCAAAATATCATGGAGAAATTCTCTTAGACGATTGGGACTAGAGCTCATAAGACACCATTTACAGCAAAGGAAAATCAAAATGTTTGTGCCCAGGGGACTACACAAAAAATTGTGGAGCACACTGGTGAGCTGACAGGTGAATGGGAATCACAAAGACCTACTACAACAACAGCAAAGCAAAAACATCAACTGTGCCCTACAAGAAAGCACAGGAAAACAAAATGTATCTACAATCAGTGTAAATGATACTTATGTATGAAACATAACAATTGTCATGTGTGCAGACTGCCTTGGGTGTGACAGTTGAAGCAAAGCTTATTTCTGTGATAGACTTGTTGAGGTTACATTGTAGTTCACATAAGTTTTTATTTCTTATATTTTAGGTTTGCAAGCAAGTAAACAGCTGGTGTGAAAATGTTTATTCTAAGCACCCTTTACATATTTGATATTTTATTTTATTGACATCTTACTTCTCTGTTAAGCACATGTTGTGCATTATAGTAGGAAGCTCCTGACAAAACAGGAAGTGAAAGGGCCTGGGGATTTAGCTCAGTGGCATAAGCGCCTGCCTTGCAAGTGCGCGGTTGTGAGTTCGATCCCTGGTATCGATTAAAAAAAAAAAAAACAGGAAGTGAAGAGAGGTGTCAAGACTGCTATACAGGAAAGGAAAGTTAAGCACATGTGCTATCAAGTGTGAGAAACGTGCATGCAACAAGCAGTTGTCGTGTATGAAGACTGCTTTGAGTGTGACAGTTGAAGCCAAGTTTATTTTTGTGGTAGAGTTCTATTGGTATTTTCATTGCAGTTCATATAGGAATTTAATTTCTGATGGTAACTTTTAGGTTTTGTAAGGAAATACGCAGCTGAAGTGAAAATGTTGATCTCTATTCTGAACACACGATACATATTGGGAATTCAGTATTGGTATTTTATATTCCTGTAATTACACACTGTGTAAGAACCTCCTGACAAAACAGCAAAACCACTGATGTCAAGTATGTTCTATAAAAAGGCCAGGAAAACAAAACACACGTGCTATCAGGGTAAGCAATGCATGTGTACAGAATACGCTGTCATCATGTGTGCAGACTGCCTTAGGTGTGATAATTGGAGTAAAGATTTTTTTTTTTGCACAATGTTATTGGTATTTTCATTTAAGTTCCTATGAGAATTTATTGCTGATGTTTTTCTAGACTCTGTACATCAAAAAAACCAGTCAATGTTGAAATTATGAAGCTTTTTTCCCCAAAAAACTAGAGTTGAGCAGAAAGAGGCCCAAAACAAAGAAAACAGCAGTTCACATGACTGCAGGTGTAAGCACAGTGGTGATTTTGTGGCACAGGAAAAGGTGGTTTCGTTAGAGTACTCAGGATAGGGGGGAGGAAGAAAAGAGGAAAAGAGGAAGGGAGAACATAGAGGGACACCAAAGAAACAGAAGGGCAGTATGATGACTGATTTGTGATTTAGAGAAGTAAAAAGACCAAAAAAAAAAAAAAGCCCTTCCCCCAACCATATGCTGCCTACAAGAAACTTGTCAGCAGTAAAGCACACAGACTGAATCTGAAGCTATACCAAGCAAATGAAAACAATAGCAAGGAGGAATATTTATATCAGAGGAAGACTTTAAATCAAAACTTTAAAACAGTAGCTGGGCATGGTGGCACATACCTAGAATTCCAGCATTCTTGGAGACTAAGACAGGAGGATACAAATTCAAGCTCAACCTAGGCAACTTAATAAGCAAGGGACATAGCTCAGTGTAAAAAACCAGGGTTCAGTCCCAACAGACAGTTACGCAATACACACTCTTTTCTCGTTGCCACACAGAACATTCTCCAAGATATATCATATGCTATACCAGAAGCCTGAGCACAATCTAAAAAATTAAAGTCACTGTGTATATCATCTGTGACCACAAAGGAATAAAACAAGAGCAACTTCAGAAATTATATAAATATATAAATATCAATGTACTCTTGAAAAACTGAGTTTATGGGGAAATTTAAAAATTTATTGACAAAAATAAAAATGAAAACACAACGTATCAAATCCCAGAGGAGTAGTAGGGGGGACATTTATAGCAGTGTTTACATTTTAAAAATTATAAAGATTTCAAATGAACAACCTAATGATGCAATTTAAGAACAAGAACCAAACCTGAAACTAGAAAAAAGACAAAGATCTGAGCAAAAATACACGGAAAAAAAAAAAAAAAGAAATGAAGACTTCATTTTTGAAAAGATTTTAAAAAATGATAAACTTTTAATTAAACTGACCAATAAAACAGTAAAGAGATAAAAACAAAATCATTAGTGTAAAAGGCGATATTACAGCTAATCCCACAAAAACACTAAGGATCCTAAAGGTTATAATAAACAACTAGACACTATATAAACTACTAAAATTGAGCCATAAGGAAATAAAAAAAAAAATAAACAGATGCAATAACAAGTACTGTAGGTGAGAATCAATCAGTAATAAAGTCTCCCAAAAAAGAAAAGCCCCAGGCCCAGGGATTTAGCTCAGTGGCATAAGCTCCTGCCTGGCAGGTGTGAGGTCATGAGTTCAGTTCCCACCCCACCCCCCAAAAAAATAAGAAAGAAAGAAACCACATACCTGGTAGCAATCTTCAGGCTTCAAAATAATTAAAATTTTCCCTCATGAATAGGACCCAAAAGGAAACACTTCCTAAACATCAGGGTTTTCTTCAAAACATAGGTCATTTTGAACCAACCATACCACGAAGTTCAAAGTCAATAAATTCTAATTAATTTAGACTCTGAATAATCCCAGGGATTATTCAAAACATAGTAAACCTCAGACATAGAGACTAAAGTAAACAAAAACCAATTTAGAAGCAACACTCTAGAAGCCCAGAATGGTGGCCCACACCTGTAATCCCAGCACTTGGGAAGCTGAGGTAGGATCACCACAAGTTCAAGGCCAGCCTGGGCTACACAGCAAGATCCTGTCCTCAAAGACAATTTTCCAGAACCTCTCATCCCAAAAAACTTTGTAAGGAAAAAAGATTTTCGTTTTCCAGTAAGTCATTTATGGCCTCAGAAGCTGGGAATGTTGCATTCATTAAAAAGCACAGAATGCTATGTAAAAAGGAACTTTGAATTAAAAATTGCTGAGTCCTTAGAGCAAAAATGAAAAAAAATCAACAAAGTTTAGGAAATGAACATCTTTCAAATAAGAAATGAAGAACAGGAAATGAAAAATCTGTAACCTAATCTAAGAGAACTAAACACATGACAAACAAAAAATAAACCATTGTCAGAGACTGAATTGTCCTCCTCCCTTCCTCAAATTCCAATTGAAAACCTATAATATGACTGCATATGAAGACAAGGCCTTTAAGGGAGTAATTAAGATTAAATGAACTTATAAGGGTAAGTCCCTAAACCAAAAATAGAGATCTATCGCTTCACAGAAAAACCAAAGAGGCTGCAAATGAACTCTGATGGCACTTTGATCTTGGACTTCTAGCCTCCCGAACTGTGAGAAAATGGATTTCTGTTGTTAAAAAGCCAAGGTCTCTGGTTTTTTACAACAGCCCTAACAAGTTATCAATGAAATAAATTTTCCCAAAACTAGTGAACATTATTTTGCAGATTAAGATACCACAGACACCCAGGAAAGTGTATTAAAAATAGATCTATACTTGCCAGGCATGGTGGCTCATACCTGTAATCTCAGCTACTGGAGAGACTAAGGCAAAAGAATCACAAGTTAGAGGCCAGCCTGGGGAAATTAGCAAGATCCTATCTCAAAATAAAAAAGACTTGGGACATGGCTCAGTGGTTTAATTTCCACTACTGAAAAAAAAAAAAAAAAAACCTCTGAATTACGTCCTTGTGAAATTTCAGAACACAGCATACACAAAATTCCAGAAAGACAAAAAACATTTTTACAATCAGAATCACATTGTCAGGTGTGGGGTGGGGCAAGAAAAAAAAAATCAGAGTATGTCTTCAGAATTCTCAAATGGTTAACACACTAGCACAAAACGGAGGAATGCTTTCAGAATTCTGTGCTAAAGAAAACTATCTCCACATAGAATTTGTTATCAAACCAAATCAAGTTGGAAAACAAAAATGAACAAAAACAGTTTCACTAATGTAAGACCTTAACCTTTCACAGGCATCTACTGGGTGATATACTCTATCCTATGGAGGTACTAATCCAATAATCATAATAATGATTTTTTTAAATCACAAAAGGAAGTCACTAGGAAATTACCAGAAAACTACTACGAACCAACTACACAGTGCTGGTTCAAGTAGGTTCAAAAACTGCTAGATATGGACAGCACAATTCTGCTCCCAGGTACAAAGACATGAACTTTTAAAACAGTGGTAAAAAATTTTTTCTTATAGTATATTCATCCAATGGATCACCATCAATGAACTAAGCCTCACACATCATTGGACGTACCTCACAAACACAATGTTAAGTAAAAATAACCATCCAGAAAAACAGTGGTACCTCAGTTCACAAACTTAATTCTTTCTACAATTGGACGCAAAGCAAATTGGAGAACTCAAATTTCCCCAACAAGGTCAACGAATCCAAATGAATTCAATTCAATTCTCATCCAATTCAGTATGTGATCAGAATCGTGGAAAGAATTCAGTTCATGAGTGAACTGAAGGTAACACTGTAGTGTATGATTCCATTAAGTTCAAGAACAAGCAAAAATACAATGTGATAGATGTCAGGAGAAAGATTAGCTTTAATTAAGGAGAGGGTGGGGAATCTTTATTGTAAGAACAGGAGAACCTTCTGAAGCACTGGGTGATGATTATACATGTCTACAAATACAAAAATTCACTGAGTTATGCATCAAATGCATGCACTTTTCAACAAAAGATACCTCTTGAAACAAGTTCTTAAGCAATTGAAATTTTCAAATGGATACCACAATAGAAATTTATCAAAAGGAAAAATGTTTAAAGCCCTATAAATTATCTACAAATAGCAACACACATAGAAATAACATTGAAAAACTGAACACCATGCAACCATTGATTTCTCTGGCCTGGAAAATTGTTATTTGGTATCTTCCTGTTCCCAGCAGCCACACAAAATACTAAGGTAACCTAAAGGAGTCATCTTAGAGGGAGAATATATTCACAAGTTCCAAGGGAAAAAAAGACTTAGACCATTCAAAGCCCAAAGAGAAAATGTTAAGAGATGCAGCTGTAAGGCAAATGCCAAATTACTCGGGGCTTTATAGGGCTTTTTTTCAAGGACATGGACAGGAAATGGGGAAAAAAAAAAAAAACAGAAAAAGCTGACTTCTTAGGGCAGCAAGCAGAATTATTGGGATGGGGTAGGGTTATACACTAAATATTCTAAATTTCTTTTAAATTTATTATTCAATAATACATAGTGTCTGGCAGTGATCAAGCATTTCCAAGGAGATTTTTCCAAAGCCTTGTTAAATTAACAAATGTAACTGAACATGGTGGTTCATATCTCTAGTCCCAGCACTCTGAGGTAGGAGGATCACAAGTGTGGGCTCAGCTCAGGCAACTTAGCAACTTAACAAGACCGTCTCAAACGTTAAAAAAATAAAAAGTACTGGGTATATAGCTCAGGGTCAAAGCCTTGAGTTCAACTGCCTGCACCACAAAAAATAGTATTTCTGCAATATGGCTGGAATACTCTTTATAAAGTACACCATTTCAAATTATTTATTATACCAATTGTTTTAATTACTTTCCACAGCAACATGAGTTGGGAAATGCCATGTGCACTGAAATTCTGTTGTTTTACTTTTTGAGACAGGGTCTCACCATGCAGTTCAGGATGGCTCCTAACTCACAGGAATCCTCTGCCTCAGCCTCCCAAGTACAGGTGTGTACCACCGTGCCCAGCTATGCTGAAATTTTTTAAACAGGTGGTTCTTTAAATAGCAGAAATCATTTGCATCATACTTATGTCCAATTTACCAATCCTTAAGTATGATTTTAGGAAAAAGGAACAAAAAAATCACCATTTCACCAGTTGTATTTTAGTTAGTAACCTATTTACACAAATGAAAACAAGAAAATTAACAAAGCAGCTTCTAACCTGTTTCATACCAAAAGAGGAAGCATTTTTTCTCTCCAGAGATTTCACCTGTTACATTTCTCTCCAGTCTTACACCATTTAATTCTTGACATCTACATGTAAGAGTTAACAAGGTAATCTTATGCTTTTATTAACGGAAACAGGAGGGAGGAAAATGTGAATATGTAAAAGCTCTCTTAACTCCCCAAAATGGAACATGATTTTTAGAAAGTTTTGCTCAACAAGCAGATGGATGTACTGTTGGCTCCTGACAGATGAACAGAACAAAAAGTAGCAAAATGTGAAACTGTTACTGTTCCAAAAAAAACTTAGATCACTATATTTAGTTTAGTGATAAACCCTCCAGATTTCTTCCAAACTATTATGTGGTTTTGCAGCTATTTGCAAGATCCCCAAAGATTCATTCTATGAAGAAATTCTCACACAAGCCAGGTATGGTGACATATGCCTGTCATCACAGCAACTGACTGGGTAGGCTAAGGCAGGCTGGGCAACTTACCCAAACTCTCATCTCAGAAAAAATTAAAAGGCCCAGGGATGTAACACAGTACTGTTAAAAAAAAAAAAAGTAGGGGGCAGGAAGAATTCACACAAACTCAATTTCAACAATAAAACTTGTAAACAATTTATTCTTTTTAATGACAATATGTATTATTTTTGTTAATGCTACTAACACATGCCACAAGCATAGAAAAAGATACAGATATTTTTAAAAGTTTTATACAGATTTTAAAGCACTGTTCAATTTTTGCAAGTTCTCCTGCCCTTAAGAAATTTTCAATCTGCCTTAGAAATACACAAAATACAAAGTAATGTGAAATAAAATATGAAGTTATACTACAAGAAATAAACTGTAGTATGGTTTCACAAAGAATACACAAAACTTAAAGAAAAAAGGTTTCGAGTCTCAGCTGTGCCCCTACAAGGCATGAATTTCAGTAACCTACGCATTTCCCAATTGATAAAAAAGGGTAGATTCCAACACTATAGCAATAATGTTCTACGGTACCATGATACAAGTCCACATAAACTTCAAAACCAAAAGGAATGAGGAAAAACAAGAACCAAGGGTTCGAAGAAAAAACACATAACTTACAGAAGAAATATCTGGAATGTCACATTGAAGGATCAAAAATGAAACAAAAATTTACTTTGTAATACTCTGGGGGAGTTGTGGGTCTCACCATGTAGTCCTCAAACTCAAGAGTGATCCTACTGTCTCAGCCTTCCCAGCGCTGGGATCAGATACATGCAACAGCCCATCCAACTACTTTGTAATTTAGAGGGAAATTTTTGTTTTAAATACTACAGTAGGCAACTGCAGGCCATAGTGGCATACATCTGTAATCCCAGCACTCTGGGCAGCTAAGGCAGATAGACCACAAATTCAAACCCAGCCTGTGCAATTTAATAGTTTAGTTGAGACTCTATCTCAAAATTCAAAAAAGAATGTGGATTTAGCTCAGTACAAAGGCCCTGGGTTCAATCCCCAGTGCCACCAAAAAAAAAAAAAAAGGAAGGCAGCCCATGTATATTCAAAATTTCAACAGATACAATAAAGATAGAAAAATACAAAGTATAAATGGCTAGGGTGGTTAGGTCCTGTAAAGAAGTGTTGACATTAGACAAATGGGTTTTCATTAGGAGGCTTTGACTACTGAACTATGTATGTTCTGAAGGTAACAGATGTGGCTGGTTTATCAACAGTGAGATGTGTTCAAACCATTATTTTAAGATCTAGCAGCAGGGAGGATTAGTTTAGTACAGAAAAACCAGGTACCAAACACAGTTAAAGCTAGTAAGTGGCTGAAAGATGAAAATAAAACAAGATAAAGCCAGGGTGTCACACGCCCATGATCTTAGCACTTCAGCAGGCCGAGGAAGCAGGATCACAAAATATCAGCTACAGATTGGGCAAGTTGGCAATTTAGCAAGATCCTATTTCAAAACAAAAATTATTAAAGGTCACTGAGACTGTATAGCTCAGCGTAAAAGGGCCCATACTACAAGCAAATAAATAAATAATGTAAGGACACGAAAGAACATACATCTGGCAGAAAATTCTTTTTAATGGGCAAAATTTGCCAATGTTGTTACTTAGAGATTAAAAAAAGGTGGGGGCCTGGATAAGTGACAGCATACTGTTATATAATGTTACCAAAACAAAGTCGGCACATGGACTCAGCTTTGAAGGGAAGGCCATAAAATGTATATATAAATTCTATCTCTGATATACGCTACAGTGAAGATTATTTATAACTAACTGCTTGGGGCTGGGGATTTAGTTCAGCAGCATGAGCACCTGCCTTGCAAGCTCGTGGTAGTGAGTTTGATCCCCGGTGCCGATTTAAAAAAAAAAAAAAAAAGAACTAATTGCTGCCTTAATTAATCTTTAAATGCCATATCATGCCACCAGCTGTCCTCCTAAAACAGCACAACTAAATATTTAGGAAGAATATGTTAAATGACCAGATTTTGAAGACTTAGCAACTAATAAATCATTTAATTTTCTGGCATACATAGAGAACATGTGCCATTTTTTCTTAATTATTCAGGTGAGTAAATTTACTAAATTTTTTTTGACAAAGGATTTATTTAATAATCACATCAGACCTACTTTGAGTTTTTGGAAAATCTTCAGAAGAAAAAAAAAGGAAATCAGCAGCATAAAGTATCACTGTCTAACACAATATATTAATTACACGTATGTTTCAAGTTTTATTTACATAGACCTAAAGGCACTGGGAAAATCTAGACAAAAAGAAAGCACTTAGAAAAATAAGGCTAACATTTTAACATTTAATGAGAATAAACAGCTGAGTAGACTTAAACCCACTGCAAATTGTGCGTATAGATGAAGCCAATTCCTACCGATTTTAATTTTCTCAAGGAAAATCAGTGGTCAAGATGAAAGTACCATTCACCGATGCATACTGGAGTTACTATCAAGATGTAAACGGGATGCCTATTTAATAAGAGCTAGACATTATTGACAATCACCAAACAATACTCTTCGCGTTATTTCCCCCATTTACTCTGTGACCTCCCTGAAGGCTGAGGTTTTAGGCATAATGATTTCCAGGCGCTTAAGAAATTCTTGTGGCTGATTTGTTACGGATCTATAACACTAAAGATTTTACAAAAGAGTATCTCTTGCAACATCCTTTTTGCCTGGACACTGAACTTTACTGCTCCACATCCAAGGTGGGCTGAGAAACCAGTTCTCCTAACCTCCTTTCCTTAACGTCCAAAGCGGGTAACGTGCAGAATTACTTTCAGGTGACTTCAGTTTATCATTTCAACATTTAACTGAGCGCCTGTTACCGTTCTCAGGCCCGAACAAAACCCAGCTGTCTCAGCTTCTAATGGTGAGTTTAACACGTATGGAAACATGTACAAGTACGAAATCAATCTATTTATGTCTAAGTTTTTATCCAGACATATTCCAACTGTATCTAAATTTTTATCTAGACATACTCTAAACTGTACCAAAAGCTCACAGCCCAGGCAACTCGCTACAAACCTGAAGCAGATCCACACGACGACAGTAACGCCCAGATTCCCCCCAGCGAGGAGGGCGCTGAGGCCCGAGGGGGAGGGGAAGAGGGCGCGTCCCTTATCTGCCCCCCTCGCTGGCACGGTTCGCTCCTCCGCTCCCGGTGGAGACGGAGGAGAGCGCCCTGCCTTCCCTATTACGTCCCTACCTTCTCAGCCTCGGATATCGCCACAACTGGCAGAGGACTTTCTCAGGAGACACATGGAGCTACTAAGCGCAGCACACCAGACCTCCCAACCTCGCAGGGGTGGCGCTCCGAAAGCAGGAGAGAGGCCGCGGGGTCGCGCCGCCCAGGGCTCAGGCCCGTCGGGTGGCGCCGAGCCGCGGTGCAGACGCCCAGGCTCTGCCCAAAGGCCTCCCCGCCCTCTCCGGCTCCGCTCAGCGCCGGCAGACGGCGCTCCCGGGGCTAACTTTGCCGGGAAGAGGAAGCGACGCAGCGAGTTAACAGGCTGGACGGACGACCAAAGGGCTGTGTGTCTGCCAGCCAGCAAGGCCGCCTCACCTTCCCTACGCTGAGCCCGGGCGGCTCCAGTCACCTGAGGAGGAAACCCGGTCGCCCCCGCGGCCGCCGGGATGGCCGTTACGGCACGAGGCCTGCGTTCCGCCACCGCGTAGCTCTCGGGAGAGGGGCGGGACGTGCGCGGCAAGGGGGCGGGCCCGCAGAAACTCGCTTCCTGCCCAATCTGATAGGCTCAGTTCCTGCAGTGACAGCTCTCGGTGCCACACCAGGATTGGGCGAACTGTCTGCCAATCAACCCTGTGAGGTGAGCAGGAGTTGAGCGGCCGTGAAAGAAAAGAGGGTGAGGAACGCTGATCCTGGTGGTGACTGGTTTTGCTCCCGCGGCTCCCCTGGTTGGCTAGTCACTTTGTGTTCGCAGCGCCGCTGGAGAGACTTCACAGGGGAAGAGAAAGAAACTGGCTCCCTAATTGTCCTGGTTTCTTTCTGGTTTCTGCACCGCAACAGTCGAGTCCCCCGACTGAAGATATTTGGAGTCCGGGAGCGACAAAGAAAAACCAGAAGACCTGGAAATGGAGAACTGGGGGGCAAATGTAAGACGTATCCTTAATTTGAAACAACCAAAATATGCCAAGTCTGAGGGCCATCGAACCGCCCGGGTGCGTGGGCAGCTTCCATTCGCCTTCCAGCTGTGATCCCGGTTGGTGCAGCTCCCGCCTAAGCGTGATCTCCCACTCTCCGCGGCCCAGCCACCTGCATGGAGGGGCAGTGAATGGGTTCTCCCCTTGTCGGTGCTGCCCCCCTTGACCTTCTTCATTCCTTCCTAATGGTCTGTGTGGTTTAATGTAGGTGTTGCTCCTCAGAGAAGCCCTCTTGGTTAGGCTCTTTTCTTAGAATACAGATATATTCCCAGCGGAGCTATATCCTTACCATTAAATCAGGAACCGTGTCAATGTTCACTTTTTGCCCTTGTCTAACATGTGATATATAGTAAAAAATCTTGTTTAAGGCATAACATATCCTCTTTCCCTTTAATCTTGGCTCTTCAAAATTCACTTGAGTGCTAATGGATGCATGTGGTTGGCCTTAAGTAGGATAAAGTAAAATTTTACCTATGGCCCCTTCCTAGCCACAAGTTAGCTGAGACAAGTAGAGCATGAAAATGAACAACAGCAACTATGTCTACATTTCATTGTTAGCATCCAAAATAAATAATACAAATGAATTTTCAGTTTAATTGTTTGGTTTTGAACTCACTTTAACCCAGCCTGGTCTCAAATTCCCAGGAATTTTCCTGCCTCCCAAGTGCTGGAATTACAGGTGTATGCCACCATGCCTGTCTTTGAATTTATTCTAAGGCATGGAATGTGGCATGTTTTATAATGTCTACTGTGGACTGAATTGTATCCCTGCAAAATTCATATGCTGTAGTCCTAACCTCAAATATTTAGATACAGACTGCTAGGAATAACTGAAGTTAAATGAGGACCTAACATTTAGGACCTAATCCACTGTGGGGGGTTTTTTGTTTTGTTTTGGGTTTTGGGGGTTTTTTTGTCTTTTGTCTTTTTGAGATTGGTCTCGCTATGAAGTTCAGGCTGGCCTTGAGGCACTTTGTACCCTAGGCTGGTCCCGAACTTGCAACAATCCTCCTGCCTCAGCCTCCCCAGTACTGGGATTACAGGTATGCACCACCATGCCTGGCTTTTTAGTAATTTTTAAATTACTAAACTTACTAAATTACTAAATTAGTAGTCTTTAAAACACCAGAAAGTGATTTTTCTCTACCAAGAAGGAAACCTGCAAACAAGCCCTTACCCAAAATCAACCCCACAGGCACCTTGATAGGAAACTTCCCAGCTTCCATACATAAGAGAAAATAAACTTCTGTTTAAGCCGCCCAGTCTGATATTGTTTTTTTTTATGGCAGCTGAAATAAAAACTGGTTTTCTTATTTGTTGATAGTTTTATGAAGTATGGGTTGAGGTAGTATTATGTTCATTTTTGAAGAAACCATTATCCAGAAGGTAAAAGTAGTTCTCCAGAATCTTTACATAGCAAACATACCAGAGCCTGACTCAATTGCAATTCTAGTTATATATTTTACATTTGATGGGACACAGACTGTGACTGAAAGCAAGTAAAATATAGTCCTTGCCTTCACATAACTTATACTACTAATATAGAAAAAAATATGCTGAAGTCATAAGCTTTTATTTTGTAGGAGCATCTGTTTTGAAGGAATGATCTGAGCAGACCTTTGACAAGATTTTAGTCCTAGTCTGTTGATTACTATATTCTACCTGTTAAGCAATAAAAGAAGCACCTGGGGTGGGCAGTATAGCTCAGTGGTAGAGTTCATTCCTAGTACACAGAAGGCCCTGGGTTTGAACCGCAGCACCAAAAAAAAAAAAAAAATTAAAAAGCACTTGCAAGTAAAGGGGTGTTATCAGTCAGTTCCTACTAAAGAAACATTTAATACTCAATGTACAAATACATAAGAATTTACATTGAGTTTACAATGGTTGCCCAGAGTCAGGTGTAGAAGAGTACAAAAGGACTGTCTGTGAGCTGGAGAACTGAAAGATCCAATCTGAAGCTCACTGTACTGTCCCATGTGACTCTTCAGGAAGCTGAAGAGTGTGGGACAAGCCAGGAGGACATCCAAAGTAAAGGCGAAGAAGACTGGAGTGCTCTGAAGAAACGGAAGCAATCCTTCCTTCTTTTGTTTCCCTTTTATACCATTCTGGCAATAATTTTCCCTGTGGTGGATCCACCACACCCAGAATTATGCTGAGCCAACCTAGTTAGGTTTTTCCTGTAGAGAGCTCCGCGGGCCAGATCATTTTCCTACTCAAGTTGACACAACTCACAGGGAAGACTTCAAGTCTGATTTTTCATAAAAGATTTTAATTCTCTGCAAACGTGTTTTTTCCTCAATGTTCCTCATCATCCGTTCTTACTAAGAACTCTTTAAACAAAAACCCTCTCAAAGAGTTATGAAAAAGAAGAGTTGGCCATATACTGTGGTACACGCACACTCTGGGAAGCTAATGCAGGAGAAGCGCAGGGTTGAGTCTCACCCGGACAATTTAGTGACTTAGCCAGATCCTCTCGAAATAAAAAAACTTAAAGGTCAAGCAGGTAGCACAGTGTAAAGACCCTGCATGTAATCCCCAATACTGGGATGGGGGGGATATAATTGAGGACAAGGAAACAAAAGAAGGTATAGAGTAGAAAGGTAGGCATGTACAAAATTGCACTTAGAAGAAAAGTCTTTGTTCTTATGGGATAGGAGTTGTCTCAGTTTTTCATCCTAACCCAACTTCCAAACATAAACAAATATGCAAGTGTTTTTTTTCTTCCCCTCTTTTATGGCAACTCAAATAAAAAACAAAACCATCTTTGCTAATTACTGCTGAATAGATAGAATCAAGTACAATCAAGCATCAACTAAATTTGGGTCAAAATTGAAACCTATCAAAGATGTTTGCAATTATTGGCTATGATAAAAACATGCAGATGACTCCCATAATTGCTATGCAGTACAGGCTGGCCTTGAGGCCCACAAGAGGATTTGTGAAAAAAGGAAGGGTAAAATGAGCCTGCATGTCTTTATTTCCAAAGAAACAATTGATAGGCTATGATTAGAATAAAAAAGAAAGAAGACAGTTAGAATGATCTAGTTTAGCAGACTGTCCGAAGTATTTAGAACAAAAAAAATCTCTTTCCTACCAATTACCAAGAAGTAATCACAGTTATGGAGTAGAGAAATTATAGACCCTGGTAGCAAAATTTCTGGATTTCATATTGCTATGCATTTAAGGGAATTAATTCAGTCAAAAAATTATCATGGGTCCACTCTGCACAGTACAATAAGTACTGGGTATTAAAAATTCCTACTTTAAACTCCCCCCCCCGGGGGGCAGCTGAAAGTGTGGCCAACTTTTGGCAGCTCGAAGGAGAGAGACCCTGGTGCATCGGGACGTGCACTGTGCATTTGACTTGGGGTGCTGGGAGAACAAGGAACTCCTCTCCTCTCTGTGGGGCGGCTGAGAGTGTGGCAGACTTTCAGCAGCCTGAAGGAGAGAGACCCTGGCGCATCAGGACCTGCACCGTGCAGTTGACTCAGGGTGCTCAGAGAACAACAAACTCCTCCTCTCTCTGGGGGCGGCTGAGAGTATGGCAGACTTTCAGCCGCCAGAAGGAGAGAGACCCTGGCACATTGAGACCTGCACCATGCGGTTGACTCGGCGTGTTGGAAGAACAAGGAACTCCCCCCCCTCTCTGGGGGCAGCTGAGTGTGGCAGACTTTTGGCAGCCTGAAGGAGAGAGACCTGGCGCATCAGGACAGAACAAGGAGCTCCACCCCTCTCTGGGTGCAGCTGGGAGTGTGGCAGACATCCAGCGGCCAGAGGGAGAGAGACCCTGGCGCATCGGGACCTGCACTGTATGGTTCGCTTGGCGTGCCGGGAGAACAGGGAACTCTTCTTGTCTCTGGGGGGCAACTGTGATCCTGCCTGCGTGTGGGCTGAGAATCGGACATCTCATGTCGTCCTGTCCCCCGTCCCCCTGCCTAGCAAGTAGGAGCCAGTGAACTACACATCTTGTGAAAAGATTGACTATGTTATTTAGTATGAGCTTTCCATATGCAAAGATAGGGACAACCATTTGGAGGAAAACAAGAGACAATATGACAGATGGTGAAGATCTCTGGTTGTCTTGCTTTGAAATTTGTGCTTTCTTATGTCCCATTCTGTTCTGTTTTGTTGTGTTTAATTTTACTCCCTTTTAAAATAAAGTTAAAAAAATTTTTTTTAATTCCTACTTTAAAGGATCCTAAGCCAGCATCAGAGAATGAAATTTAAGCAGATATTTATTATTAATATGGTAAATACAACAGGAAATGTGTATGACTACAAGCGGAAACATTCAGCCACAAGGAGAGGGCAGATGTGTGGTCAGACTAGTCAGGCACTCAGGCAAAGAGAAAAGTTTTCTACATAAAAAGGCCTGGGTAATAAAAAGACATTAAGCAATAGTATATTGCCAGAGAAGATGACTAGATGTGTTATGAGGTTAAGGGCCTTAGAATTTACTGTATCAACAATGAGAAGTCATTCAAGATTTTCTTTCAATCTTTAAAGATGTCATTCTGGCATAGGGATATAGATAAGTGGTAGAGCACTTCCTTAGCATATGAGATGTGTTGGCTTCATCCCCAGTACCGTAAAAATAATAAACCTATCATTCTGTTTTTTGGCTTCCATTATTTCTGTTGAGAAAGTAGTTGTAATTCTTACCATTGCTTCCTTCTACATCATGTCTTTCTCTCTACCTGCTTTTAAGATTTTAGTTTGTTTATCTTTATTCATCAGCAATTAAATGGATAACAGTAGTTACATTTTATACTAATCTTGATTATCCACTTGATTAGATTAAGAAGTTTCTAGAGAGGTGATTGGATTATAAAGGCACAAATCTCATTAATGAGCTAAGTCATTGTTGAGTTCATAACTGGATAAAATAATAGGATGTGGGACTTAGAAGAAGTAGGTGTTTGGAACAAGACCTTAGTAACAATATACAGACCACGGACTTTTCCTCTCTGGCTTGCCCCCTGTGCTCTGCTTTCTAGATGCTATAAAATGAGCAGCTCTTTCTCCCTTCCCCCATATTTCTGCTTTGCCACCAGTTGACCATAGTCTGAAACCTCTCCTCAAAAATGTGTGTATGAGGAATTTCATTCTAGCAATGGAAAAGTTGACCAACACAGAAAATTGATAGCAGAAAAGTGGGGTCATTGGTGAGACTATACTTAACCATATGGTTCAGTGTCTTTGGAACTGGTTTGCAGGAAGAGGTTGGAGAAGTTTAGAGCAGTGAGCCATGAAGATCTAAAATTCTGTAAGCAGAGTCTAATGGGCAATTCTAGTCACAGTTCAGAAGATGAGAATGCCAATGGGCATATAGACAGCAATGGTCAGACTCATGAGGTTTCATATGAAAATAGTGACTTAAAAATTGGACTAAAGGCCATACATTTTACACTCTGGCAAATACTTTGTCTGCATTTTGTCCATGCCCTAACACTTGTGTGAGGCTAATTGATCTGGTAAAGGAAATTTCAAGACAGCCCAATATTCAGTTAGTAGTTTGAATGCTGCTGGCCGGGATTATAGTTAACCTGAGTTATAGTGAAAATTGGGAGTAAAACAGAGCAAAAAATTTTTTTAAACTTTTATTTTGGCCAGAAAAGAACCACATGAGAAACTGCAGCCAAAGGAGGCATGGTTGCCTAAAGATTAGCACCATTAAAAAAGAAAGCAAATACCGTAAACTATGACAAGAAGGACCCCACATATTGCAGTCTCAAGGGTGCAAAAGTGTAACTCTTTCATTTAAGAAGAAACATATGCTCCCATAGGTCTCCTGCCTGTTCTTTGAGATTTACTTCACCATGATTAGCCTGCCAGATACTCAGAGGCTACTGCAGTCATGGTCTAACAGGGCCCATCTACTGCTTTGAACTGGTGGCAAACCCTGGCACCGTCTACATGATCCTGGTTGTGCAGGCATGCAGAATGCAAAAATTATGGGGTCATGGATGGTTCTACCCTGATTTCAAAGGAAGGCTTGGGAGGCCAGGCAATGTGTCACAGGGCAAAAGTTCCTGCTGGAAGTCCCTGAGAATATGATGCTTAATCTGTGAAAGTGAAACTATTGCTGAATAGAGACACAAAAATGTTGGAGATGCCAGGAACGTGAAATGTCTGCCAAGGAAAACTGCAGGCAATGAGCAGAGCCAGCCTAAGAGAGAAACTGCAACTGGCAAGGTTGCAACTGGCAAGGCTATAGATGTGGGAGCACAAATCTTTTGAAACTTACCAGACATTGAGTTATAAGACTTAATCTTTGCCCTGTTGGGTATTGGTCTTGCTTTGGTCCAGCCCTTTTCTGTTCCCCTATTCCTCCCTTTTGGATTTTGATTTGTGTTTTGTTTTGTTTTTTGAAGTAGGGCCTCACTATGTAGTTCAGGCTGGTTTTGAGCTTATTATATAATCTGAGCTGACCTCCAATTTGTGGTGGTCCTCCTACTTCAGCCCCTCATGTGCTGGGAATATAGTTACATGCCACTATGCTTGATTTCTTCCTCCCTTTTAGCATGGGTATGTTTACCATGTCCTGTTGTATGTTAGGGTAACTTTTTTTTTAATTTCCCCAGGGATGCAAAGCTGAGAGTTTTGTTTTGAGTCTCAGAGAAAACTTTAGACTTGGAATGTTGGAAATGTTGAGACTTTTAGGGGAATGGATTAGTACATTTTCAGTTGTACACAGGATAGTTATATCATGTTAGGCAGAATTATGAGCTTGTTCTTGTGTTCATTTAGATTCAGTATGAGGTAAGGAGATGTGATAGGTGTCAAATTCACAAGGATTAGATCTGTGCTAGTTAGTCTTGATTGTCAATTTGACTGGAATAAAAGATTCCAAGAGAGTTGATTATATTACAATGAAATTAACTTCATTGATGGGTTAACTAATTGTTATGACTTGTATCTAGATGTCTCCCCAAAGCCTCATGCAGTCATAGGTGGGGCTTTTCAGAGATGGCAGGATCTAGAGTGTGTGATGCTGGGATCAAGGGTATGTGATTACTAAGTTAGTCCACTGATTAATTTGACATAGTTCTAGATAGGATTAAGGGTGCCCCCCCAGGGTGTGAGTGCTACTTTCCCTAAAATTGGGTAACCTGGATGAAATATAAGAGACAAAAAGAGGGTGTTGCTGGTCCCTTGCCACTTATAGCTTGCTGACTTCTACTTTGTGTCTGTCATGAACTGTTTTTCCTCTGCAATGCCACTCTGCCATACTACCCTGCCTTAGAGCCAGTCAACTATGAATTAAAACCACTACAAACTTTGAGCCATATAAACCTTTCCTCTTTTAACTTTGGGTGGCAGGTATTTTGCCTCAGCAGTGGGAAAAGTAACCAAGATATCCATTGATGAATTCATAGCTGAATTGGCTATTAGAAGGTAGAGCCTAGTTGAAGGAAGTAGGTTATGGAGGTGTGACCTTGACTATATATGGTTCATAGCCTTTTCCTATTGTGACTTTCCCATCTTCTTTGCTTCCTAGATGCCATGAATCACCTTCACCTCCTACCATGATATTTTTGCTTTGGAGCCAGCCAGCTATGAACTAAAATCTCTGAAGCCATGAACCAAAAATAAACCTTTCACCTTTTAAGTTATAGGTATCTGGTGTTTTGTTCCAGTGACAGGAAAGCTGATTAATGTACATTTTTTAAAACAATTTTGCTGTTGTTTCCTTTGTATTTAATCCTACTTGGGTTCCACTTAGTTCTTTGCATCTGTGAGTTTTGTTTTTGCTTGTTTTCTTTATTTTTTTCCTTTTATCAAATTTGGAAAGTTTAGCCAGGCTGATGGCACACACTTGTAATTCTAGCACTCTGGGAGGCTGAGTCAGGAAGATTGCAAGTTTAAGGCCCATCCTGGGCAATTAATCAATGTATCAAGAATCTGTTTCAAAATAAAAAACAAAAAAGCCTGCAAATGTAATTCACTGTGAAGGCTCTCAGTTCAATTCCACCAATTTTTCCAAAAATATTGGAAAACTTTTGGTCGATATTTACTCAGATTTTTTTCTGTCCCATTCTCTCTTATTTTAGAATTTAGGTCACACTTATCCTAGATTTTTTAGTATACCTAATCAGGCTCTATTTATTCAGGGTTTGAGTTTTTCCCTTCTTCAACCTTTTTTCTTTCTGTGCTTCCATTTACATAATTTCTATTGAGAGCCATTGTGTAATAATCCCCTACACTCCCCCCCAAAACCCTAAATATTGACATTTTCCCAAAGCGTAGTATGTTACTATTGGTTATGGATTCCTTTGGAGATGATCTGGAGACATATTAGGAAAATGGGAATCACAGGATATAACAGAGAAGATTTAGTATTGGGTGTTGGTGGACTGAAAAAGCAAAAAAGGAAACATTGTGGTAACAACACAGAGGTGATTACCATAGGGAGCAGCCACCATCCCTACAGCTAGTGAAAAGGGATTTGTCTCAGTTACTTTCTCATTGCTCAGACACAGACCTGACACCAAGAATTAAAGGAGAAAAAGTTTACTGAGGTTTATAGAGGTTTTAGTCCATAGTCAGCGGGCTCCAAGTCAGGGTGGCCTAGTAGCAGGGCATGTCAGAGAACTAGCTGTAGATCAAATAAAAAAGAGATCCACTTTCTCCAACAAGGCTTCATCTCTCAGCATCACATTTAGCTATAAACATATCGGTGAACTAACCCACTAATAACTATCACACCTTCATGATATAATCACTTCCACAAAGCCACACCTATGAGCACATGAGACTTTGGAAGCTCGACTAGATGGTAATGACTACAGGGAGGAACTAGCATCCCTAGAGCTGGTGAAAAGGGATTCAATCTTGATTAATTGGACTATTAGGTCTTAGAAGCTGAGACCAATGATCCATCTAAGCTATAGATCAGACCTCTGAGAGGAGGTTCTCCAGCTAGTACTGCTACTTCTTCAAGGGATATGATGAACTGATTGGTTGAGGGGCAAGGTACTGTCAAAAGAAGCTAACAGATAGCCAGGCATGATGACACACCCTAGTCATCCCTCCACTCTGGGAGCCTGAGGTGGGAGGATTGCAAGCTCAAGCCCATCCTAGGCAACTTAGCAAGACCTTGTCTGAAAATATTTTAAAAATAAGGCTAAGGATGTAGTTCTGTAAAGGCCCTGGCTTCTACACCTAGTAGCACATTTTCAAAGATTAAACAAAACAAAACAAAACACTGAAGGCTAAAATCAATTACTGTTCCATGGATACAGTGATAAAAACTATAAGCAAATAAAAAGAAGGAAGTCCCTTCTCCCCTTTTGCCTTTCTTCCAGTTTCCCTCTAATGTCCTTTTATTATAGACATCTAAATTTGCTAGAAGTTAATATACAGTCAGAGAGGGACTGAGCTGTCAAGGAAGTCAGCACAAAAAAAGACAGCAGAATTGTGGCTGGAGGTACATCTGACAAAGGTCAGGCCTCAAGATGAAGATGCAACAGGCAGGCCTACATGCCTCCCTAAGGGATAAGCAGTAACTTGAAGTTATACTGTAATTAGCATCACCTCGTCCAGGAAATCCAGATAGGCATCAAATGCCCAGGTGGCTGATCATAGTGTCTGGACTCATCTCTTCCCAAAAATGCCTTTGTTCTTTCTGTTTCCCTATTAGATCAATACCTAAGGAGCTATACTTGAAATCCTATGAGTTGATTATAGTTTGACCAACATTGTACCTACTTTGTGATATTGCTGTATCCCTCACAAAGGGCGTTGATGGCAACCCACTCAGGACTCCTCCTGGAAATCCAGGAGCCATCCTTCTCCACTTATTTCCAATGAAACTTTCCTAACTTCCTCTTTTTGTTTGCAACTTCATTCCTTGATGTTGTAGGACTACTAACTTGGAATATCTGACATATAACAGGTTGGCAATTATATTTCTTCTATTTCTGCTTTATTAGTGGAACCTAGTAAAACTCTACTTATTTTTTTTTCTATATTGTTAAGCTCTATTTCCTATCTTTACATAGGAAATGTAGTTTGCAGGGTCTGAGCTATAGTGCCAAACAGGAGAATTTAGAAGTATAAATTTGCAGCAGAGACAATCTTAACCATTAATATATTAGCATTCATGAAAAATTAGTAAGAATTATCCAAATAAGACAACACCATCTTACGTCTTAAGTTTAAGCTTTTATAGTCTTCTGGAGCTTTTTGAAAAGATGTCAATTTTCCACCATACTATGATTACTGCTCATGTCTTCTTTAGAAGCAAGGAGTATCTTTGCTGCATCTACCTTATATACAGTACTTGCCACAAAATCATAAACAAGGGCAGTTTTCAAAGAGATCTGAATAACTGAGGATAAGTAAACCATGTCCCAGCATTAGCTCTCTTACCATCAGACATGAAATGGCATGGATTCTATAGGGCTTGCAAGAAGAATCCAGCCTTTCACAGTTCCTGTGTAGCTTAACATGACTCTGGGAAGGAAAAGACCAATTTCGTGTTCTAATGTTAGACCCATTATCGCTGAAAAGCCAGCTCCTTTCTTTCGTTTCTTCTTTCTTACCTGCACTGAAGCTGCTTTACCTCTGTCCCCTCTAGTTTCTAGTACAAGTAGATGGCAAAACAGGGAATCAGTGCTTAACATTTTATTCAATTGTGCACTCTTCACAAATAAAGACTTTTAAATATTGAATGATTTTTCTTGAAAATTTGTGGAACACTGGCATTTACATTTATTAAACTTTGGAACTTTTGAACCACAGAAGTTCCATCTGAAAAAGGTTACTTCTCCAACTCTTATGGATTTTCTTGTTGTTTGGGGTTTTTTGATCATTGTTTTGCTATTGATAGTGATGGGTTTTTTCCAGTATAGCGGACTGAACCCAACACCAATGAACTGAGCTACATTACCACCACCGCCACTGCCTTATTTTTTTTTTTTAAATTATGAGAGTCTCTACAAGTCACTAAGTTGCCCAGGCTAGGCTCCAGCTTGTAGTTCTCCTGCCTCAGCATCCCGGAGTGCTGGGGTTACAGGTGTGTATCACCATGCCTGTTTAAGTTTTATGCTTTTTAGTGATGGACATTTACCATAATAACCTTTTGTTAATAACTGTAAAGACACCAATTTCATGAGATACTTCACATATTTAATATTTGTATTTGAATATATTATACTAGAATAAATTTTCTGTATCTGCATAAATTATATATTACATAGCACTCTGTCAATTATATAACACAAAGACATTTATAGGTAAACATAAAAATGGCAGTGTACATATTGAGTAACTGAACAAGACAATAATTACCAAGGATTCATTTAATGGGAGAATCTAGTATTTCCTGGTAATCCTGCCTTCTTAAATTCCTCCAGTAAAGTTTATAGCCAGCAAGGACAAATACACTAATCATAATGATTACCCCTCCAAAGATATCATAGACACTAGGAAATATGTGTAATACTAGAAGCTGCAAGACCATAGCTACAACAATCTCCAGATGTTGTACTGTGCTGACCAAAGCTGGATGGAATTTGTCCAAGGCATAATAAACTCCTAAGAATGCTACAGTAGAACAAATGCATATAGCAATAAGATAACTCCATGTTTCTCCATCTAATGGGATGATGGGTTCTTGAAGAACAAACATAGTCGATACTCCCCAGATTGTCCCAGTCCAACCAAAGGTAAACAGAGCAGTCCACATGCTGATCTTCTCCCTGATGGATCTGTACACTATCATAGAAAGAGCAGTAGTCAGTCCTGCCATCACAGTCATAGTGTACCCAAAGGCTTCTTTCCAGGCATTTAACAAAGAATTGTCTTCATCAACAATGTTGGGGATCATGACGAGACAAACACCCAAGATGCTACAAACAACTGTAGCCATGTCAACATAAGCCATTTTCTCATCTACAAGTAAAAATGCCAAAATGGCACTAAAAACTGTGGTTGTGGCTCTCCACATAGTGGTCCCATTGCTGGGAGGAACTATTGAAAATGATGTGTAAGCACAAGTGATAGAAATAACATTGCATACGCCATAGAAGAAGAGTCGTAACCTGTATCCCCGGGGCCCAAAAGGAGCCTCCTGGTAGTAACACACAACTAACACAGATAAGACCTGCAAGACAGAACGGATAAAAATCAGTTCTAAAGATGGAACTTTAGAACGATCAGAAACAAGCCTAGTGATAAGGGCTACACATCCATGAGCCAAAGCAGATCCAAACAGCACTATCCACATTTTTCGGGACTGAAAAATATTTTTTTCTGCAAAGCTTTGGAATTGTCCAATCTCACTGGGCATTGGATCTTCCTTTGTTGAGGGATGAGTATCCATGGTTCCAAAGAAAGTTCTTCCTTTTCTTTTCATTTCACTCAGCAGACCTTTCTTTGGATTTTCTTCCATAAAATTCCCATAGTCTTCATTAATTTCTTCATATCCATCATCCCCAGGCTGGGGGTAATGAGAAGTATATTTTACCATCACAGTGTTGGGATGTATTTTCACCCGTTTTTTAACTGGATATTTTTTGGATGGAGAAGTATCCATTTCTTCAGATAATCAACTGTATTTAAAAAAAAAAAAGACAAATGTACATATTTATTCCATTGAAAAATTAATTTCTATTATAATGATATGCACCAATTCAATGATAGGAGGTAGAGATTATAATAGAAGTCTTAGAAAAATGTAATAGGAAAAAATGATCTGATGATACGTATGGAGCCCTGGAATTGTCTACCCTTTTTTCACTCCCACCTTAAATCCATTCCAGCTTCTCATTCTGCTTATTCTTTATCTTGTTTAGCTCTATTTCCCATCTTTACATAATATACTGGTACTCTATTCAAAAAAAGAAAGAAACAATATAGAACTTGGCTCAAACTTTTTTTTACCTGGATCTATTTGTCAACATTATAAATTATAAGTGAATAAGTCCAAAGTCTTTTGTAACAATTCTGTATAATACCAAAATAATACGTTCTATTACAAATTATTATTTTAAAACATTTAACTCTGTGCTCCATACTTTTTTTTTTTTTTTTTTTTTTTTTGGTACAAGCAACTGAACGCAAGATCTTGTACTTGCCAGGCCGGCACTGTGCCAATGAGCTATATCCCTGTCCCTACATTTTTAAGTATATAAGGTATGATCAAAGTATATCGTGAATCTTTGCATTTAAAATATTTTTACCGTAGAAGGCATATTGCTATTAATCACTCTCCAAATACTCCTTATTTCACACAACCTTACTGTTCTTACCACTTTCTAAAGGAGTTCTGAAAGCCCTCTTTTGTATCTTTAGTTTCACTGTCACGGCTGCGTCGATCTCCTAAATCACTTCAGAACATTTACCTTTCATGGTCATTTTGACTTTGAGAAAGATCCAGAAGTCCTCCAAGGCCAGATCTGGATGAAGATACAGAGTGATGTTTTTATTTGATTGAAATTGCTGTAAATATTTTGAATTGATTCAGGACATTGAGGCAGCCATGAAAAGATGCTCACTAAGGAAGATTTCCAGAACTTCTTTAAAAAGTGACAAAAATGATGGGATAAACATGATCAAAGCAAAGGAGTATTAATGGAAATGTGTCTTAGTGTAATAATTTTTTAAAAATTTAAACATTCACTGTAGTTTCTTATAACATCTTGTAAAAATGAAATTAGGAAATAAAATTAATTTAGTAACATGTACATTGTTGGTGATGTATAAATTATACACACTTTTTGATAAGCAGTTGGGCAATACATGTTAACTTTTTAACTAGAAACTACCCTTTATTCAGCAATATCACATTTATAATTTTTACCCTAAAAGATTATCATGAAATGCTTTTTACATTTGTATGAAAACAAAGACGATAAAATAAGAATTCTTATTCACATTTGCTTTTAACAAAGACATTATGGATGGAAAGATACAACAGAAACACAACAAGAATGGAAAAAACCTTTTTGAAATATTTCATATTTCATTTCTGAATCATGATATTGCTTAAAATTAAATATAAATCTGTTACTTAATCAAAAGTGTAGGGAAAATGTATGCACAAAGGAGATCACTGTGGCTTACTACAACTAGCCATCTTACAATGAAATAATATGATATGCATTAATTAAAAATAACAATGTAGACATTATTGAATTGGAAAGATGTGTACCACAGTTTGTTGAGTAGAAAAACATAAGCTTTTTTTTTTAAGGATTAAAGAAATAATACATGTAAAGAATTTGCCACAGTGATAGCATATAGTAAACTTTCAACAAATGTTAGCAATAAATTTGGTTTTCTTTCACCTAATTACCTTTTGAGGTATTGTCTATCTTTAGGGATCAAACTCATAACCATGCACTTCCAAGGTAGGTGCTTATGCCACTGAGCTAAATTCCCAGCCTCAAGGCATTGTTTATTTTTACAATGCTATTCTTCCTTTTAGACTATTCACTCAGTTATCTATCTTTCCTTCCTTCCTTTCTTCTTGAGCAATTTTTTATTTCCTTCCCCATTTTCCCCTTTCCCCTAAAAGAAAAGGAAAGGTGGGCAAAAAAGAGGACCAAAAGAAGGGAGAGGGGATGGAAGAGGAAGATGGGGAAGGAAGAAAGGCAGGAAATGGAAGAGAAAGACAGAGAAGGAGAAACAAAGGGGAGGGGATCGAGAGGAGAAGGGAGAGGAAGGTCGACAGGGAGGTACAGGTAGAGGGAAGGGGGGGAGAGAGAGAGAGAGACAGAGAGAGAGAGAGAGAGATCTTTTTCCCCTCTAACTCCCTGGTTCCTTGCCAAAACTCATCAGTTCCAGAATCTTAAACCATGGCCCAGATATCAAATCCACTTCTGTTCTTTGACACCATCTGGATACTCAACTGTTCAAATCTCTTTACTTACTCCTTTCTCCTCTAAAAGGCATCCTGTTCAGCTGGAAGAAGCCAAGAGAAACACCACCAGTGCCTTCGAACCCTTGGGTTTCTTACCATGCACCCTCCCAACACAACCCTCTCAGGCTAATCTAACTAGTCTTCGACTTTCTTAAGACATTTCCACTTCCAATCGTATTTTCAGCTCTAGTAACCCCAAATTTGCTTTCCCAAATAGATTTTCCTAGCTTCCCCATTTATATTTGTGATAGCATCATTTTTTTAGTTCCACAAGGTAGAAATCAAGGAATGGATTTGTTGATGAATTTGTTCATCAATCTTACTGTTTCTGTCTTTGAAATATTTTTCAGATTTTTCCTTTCTTCTCCAATTCTATTGTACTTTTATGATAAAGTGATTGTACCTCTGGATCAAGTTATTCTGAATTGCTATCTAGAATACTGCAACTAATCTCCCTAACTAGTCCCCTTGAATCATAATTCTCAAAAACCATCTATATTATCCCACTGTTATATTAGTGTCTTTACAGTGTGTTCAAAAACCAAAAACCTTACCTCAAGCTTTCTCCATTGAAGAACATAGAGTTCACTACAGTTATACTTTCTACCTAATCAAATTTCTACTCCATCCCTGGGTCTTGGTACTTGCCTATCAACATAGTATGGTTCATATCCATTCTTAGCTCCTGAACACACATACTTTGCTCTCACCAACCAGTTCAGAATTCTCCATGATCTCACTCTGTACGTGTATATATCATTTCTCCAAGCCTTCATCTCATTATCTTCCCCCTCTGTTTCAATTTTTTAAATATTGCTTATGTTTTAAACCTTAATCCACTTTTTTTTTTTGAAATAGGGTCTCACTATGTAGTTCAGACTGTCCTTGAACTCATTATGTAGCCCAGGCTGGCCTCAAACTCAAGTTGATCCTCTTGTCTCAGCCTCCCAAGTGCTGGGATTACAGGTGTGCACCAGTACATCCAGCCCAAATTAAATCTTTAGAAGTAAGATTTCAATGAGCTCTCCAGCCAGTTGTTCTTCTATTTGTTTTTTAAAACAGCATTTTGCTATGTATTTAGGCCCTGAACTATGTAGCTTAGGCTGGCCTTGAATCCATGGCAGTACTTTTGCTTTCACCTCCTAAGTGCTGGAGTTACAGATGTGTGCCACCACACCTGGCTTCCAGCCAATTGTTTGTTTTTCTTCTTCTTTGTTTAAACAGCTTCAGTAGTTCTTCTAATGTTTTCACAAGTCAATCTTTTTGTTATTTAGTTGGCTTCACTCAGTTAAGTTTTGTTCCAAGTTACTGTACCCAAATTCACTGTGTTAAGTCTCCTTTCCTTGCTCAGCAGTAATTATCTTATTGATATCTTTATTAAATCTCATGACTTCCCACTTGTTGTCATTCATTAAATTTTTACCTTGTATTCAAAGTTTTCTCCTTCCCACTGCAAGTCAGATGTATAACTCCAGCTCATGAGGAGAAAGAAAGAAGTAGTTTTCTGTTGTACTCCTCCAGTTCACTCTAGCATCTCTCTCTGAAGATGTGAGAAAGGGATCTGATTTTTTGGATGCTTGTGCCCCCTCTTCTAGAGTTAGCTCCCTTATTACACTCGTGGGGGTGGGGGCAGGTTGGGAAGGAAAAGGATACATGTATCACACACTGGCTGCTTCTTGATAATGGCTTCTTGATGTATAAATTTAGCTAGACTGACTAATTTAAGTGCTGCTGTGAAAGGATTTTACAAATGTGTTATAAGTTACTAATTAATTAACTGAAACGATAGGAGTGTGGGCCTGACCTGGTAATGCAAGCTCTTTAAAAGGGGGATTCAGCCTTTCTTGAATTCAAAACTCCAAATATTTGACACCCTTGGTGGTCCGGCCTACTCACAGTTTACCTTTCCTTATTGCTTGTGAACAAGGTTCCTTGTCCACGTGGACAGCCTGTGCTCATGGGTTTCCAGCTTGCTCTTAATCTCTTCCTGACTACCTGCCTACAGGCTTCATACCTGCTTATCCAGCTCCAGATGTCATGAGCTGTTTCCTTCTAATAAACCTCCTACTGCCTCTGGGTTTCAGATTGAACCCTGATTGTGATAGTTCTTGGAATTCTCTCTTCGCCTACTGTGTTTGTCTCTCTATTCAACATATTCTAGCTACTCTCTAGGCCAGTGATCACAAACCTTATAGAGCTTTCAGTGGCAACAAACAGCCTGTTATGGCACGTGTGCCATAGGTTCACCAGCACTGTTCTAGGCAGACTTCCAAGTGAGAAACAAGAGGGTACACACAATTGTTGCAAGTAATGATTTGGTAACTTTCAGTCTCAGTCAGCTTTAAGGGAGGATATCTCTCTCACTTCCCCTAAAAGGGAAAAGCACAATATTCTTCTAAGACCAAAACTCCATGGCTGATACTATTATCCTTGCAACTGATAGTAATTCTCAAAGAGAATCATTAACCTCGTATCTCCCATACTACATCTTTAGGATTTTTATGTTTGAGACTTTAGAGAAGTGGGGTCTGTGTCCCTTCCCATTGAAAGTAGGAGGCTTCTATGATTATTTAAACTAAGAGTATGGCAGCAGTGATACACTATGACTTTTGAAGCTGGACACAATTGAATTAAAAGTATAGGTAGTCTAGTGTTTGCTTGAACAATGGGCATGATTCAGTATGGTAAGCCTAAAACAAGTATTTTCACCCACTACTTTGATATGAGTCGTTAGGACAACCCTCTTGGAGTACTTGAGCCACAAGGCATTTGGCAATAAGTCTGGTACTTCATCCAAAACTTGGTAACTTGCAGTTAACAGATAAATCTGATAGTTAACAGATTGAGCCATAAAGTGGTAAAAGTGCTCAGATATAAAGATTAGTTGGGGTTCTGTGGAAGAACAGAATAGGAGGGGGCATCTTAAGGAACTGGCTCACACAGTCATGGAAGCTAGCAAGTCCTAAATTTGTATGGTGGAAAGCAAGTCACAGACTTGCTTCCCCCAAAGAGCTTTCCAAACTAAGAGCCAGTGTTGAAGCTCAAATCCAAAAGTTGCGTGCAGCACTGTTCCCCACTTGCTGGATGAAGTCGGTTCTTTGTTCTGTTCAGGTCTTCAACCAGTTGGATGATGCCCTCCTATACAATACAGGGCAATCTTCTTTGCTCAAAGATCACTGATTTAAATGTCTCACCTAAAACACCCTCACAGAAATATCCAGAATAATGTTTGACCAGCCAAGTTGCTGCATCAGATTATCCCTCATAGCCTAATCCCCTGCTTGTCTTCTACATGCCCAAAAGCTCTGCCTATTCCAACCTACTGAGAAATTTTGGAATATGTCAAGCTCTTTCAATTCTCTGAATATTTGTATATGCTATTCTTTCTTTATAGAATATTCTTTCCCTGTCCCTTCTCATCTAATTAATTTCTACTCAATCTTCAAGACCCACATTATCATTTCCAAAGGTTCCATAGCCCCATCCCCATCCCAATCTGAGTAGATGCCCTGACCAACTGCTATCATATCTTCAACATAGAATTTACCATATCAATTTACAACTGTCTTTTTGTCTGTCAACTGCAGAGACCACATATTATTAATTTTTATATTTTTCAGCACATAGCAACATTTGTTGAATACATGGACCATTTAGTTAAATGAAGCAAATTTAAGTAAAAACAAAATATAAGTAATGTAAATAAATGGATTGTAATGGCTAGCAACTCAAACAAGGAACCTTATTCATTAAGATACTTTAAATCTTTAATAACATTTCCTTAATAAAGCCTCACATTATATAATTTGGCTATTAAGAATTATATATGTAGCTTCTCTAACTCTGGTACTATGATTTCTATTAGGTCTTCCAGATTTTCCTGTAAGTTCTTCAAGCACAACTAAACTGTTTCTGAAGTCGCTGGGTGTGTTTTCCGTATTAAATCATTCTCAATCAATTATGAAGGACATTGGATATGCATGTTTTATAGCATCTGCAGGCTGAACTTCAGCTGCCAGGTTTCTGCTTCTGAGAGTGCACTTCAGTGTTAACATCAGTATACCTACAGGCTATACTAGAACAAGCTAGTATAGTCCATCTGATGTCTAAATTTGAGAAACAGCTTTTGTCTATTCCTATTTAAAAAGCAATATACCATTATTATAGAAAATTTAGCAATGTGGGCAAAGAAAATTTTAAAAATCACTTATAATCCTGTCACCTAGAGAGCAAAACTGACCCTTCCAGGAATTATTGTTTTCACAAATGGTATGGAACATTACATGCTATTTTACAACTTTCTCACCTAAAACATACCATAAGCATTTTTCCATGTCATTAAATATTCTGAAATATTCAGGGAGCAGGTGCTTGGATCATAACCAAGACCTGTGCATGTTAAGTGAGCCCTCTACCACTGAGTTACATCTCCAGCCCTATAATATCGTTTTTGATGGCTAGATGATAGGAATCCAACAATGGGCTCTTAATGCAATAACTTCAGCCTTGTGTTGTGAGAACTGAAAGGTGAGTATGTCAGCCAACTCCACCACTCCCTTATGTAGAGATAGATCTTAACTATCATAGAAAAGGCTGCATATGTGGATGTCAGTGGATGATAATCTTGTAGTTCTTCTTTAGAATGTAAATGGAGACATTTTTCATGGCCAGAGAAAGATTGTAAAACAGTCTTGACTGATTTATTCAAGAGTATTCAAGTTTGCCTCTTTATTCTCCATTCAGATGTTATCAATAGAGAAAAACTGGCTGAAATTCAAAGTGAACTAAACTGCACCTTCATTCATGTTTTGTGTGTTTAAGATCAATACTCTGGGAAGCATCTGAGGCAATCATTCAATTACAATTAAAAGAAAAATGAAACCACAAAAAAATCAAGAACAGATGTTTCAAGCACCTAGGATATGCTCTTTTTCTTTTGTAATTTTTATTTTAATTAGTACATGCTTGCAGTGCACAATGATTACATTCATTGTGGGTAGGTGGTACAGGTACACAACAAATCTCAATTCTTTTTACATCCCTGTCCCCTAAATATGGCTCTAGATGTTCTAATTATAATAGTAACTATGTTTACTTAGCACTTTCTGTATGCCAGACATGAACTAAGAACTATATTTTCTTGTTTAGAGGTCAAAACAACTCAATGATGTATGCTTTGTAATTCCCTCTCCCCTTTCCTTTTTTTTTCTTTCTCACCTAGTAGTGGAGATTGAATCAAGAATCTTATGCATGGTTAGACAAACACCTTAACAATGAGCTACATCCCAGCCCTGTAATCCCTATTTATAGGTGTGGAGATAGGTTTTAGTAGGTTGAGTGACTTGACAGTTAATGGATGACAGAATACATGGTGGTAGAACCAAGATTCAAGTCTAGGTTATTCCAAAGACTGAGCTCTTCTCTACTATACTATTATGTAACCATCCATAGTAGGAGAATACTCGCACTCAACTGGTTATCCACAACCTAACTTCCAAAATGTGTGAATATACTGTAACATGACTAACAGACTAACGTGAATGAAAGCTGCAGATGGAATTGGCTGCTAATTAGCTGACCTTAAAAATAGGGAGACTGTCCTGAACTATCTGGTGTAGTCCAATGGAATCACAAGGATCTACAGAAGTGAAAGAGGGTGACAGAAAAGGGCAGAGTGATGCAGTGTGAGAAGGACTCAACCTACCATAGCTGGCAATGAAAGTAGAAGGAAGCCAGGAGACATGGTATGTAGGAAGCCTATAGAAGGTGAGAATGGAAATGTATTCTTCACTAGAGCCTCCAGAAAGGACTACACTCTGTGATAACCATGCCAGACCCGGTAGACCTCTGACCAGAACCACAGATAATAAATTTGTATTTTTTTATTAGTATGTGTTTACAGGGCATAATGATTACATTCCTTGTGGGAAGTTAGTGCATGTATTTCCTACATCTTGTTTCTTCAACCCCTTCTTCTCCCCTCCCCTCATCTCTTGATCTCCTTCCCTTTGAATAAGATCTGTCTCCCTACTTACAGTCTTTTTTATTTTTATTTATTTATATTTTGGATTTCTTATAGAAAAGAAATCATGTAATATTTAAGCTTGGGTGTGTCTGATTTATTTCACTTAACATTATGGTCTCAAAAATGAATCAGACACACGTGTAAATACTGCGTTGTTTCTCTAGTATAAGAAACCAAAAGTGTAAATAAGGACCAAAATGTATATAAGGTATTCTGAAATAGGGGAAAAATGTTCAAATGATGAGGGGAATGGGGGGTAAAAAATGAGAAAAGAAGGAAAAAATGGAAACAAAGCTTTTTGTAAATGGGGAGGGGAGGAGGGATTGAAAGGGGGGTAAGGGAATGGGAAAATAAAAGAATCAAGTTATATCATGTACAGATACAAATTCTCTATGATGAATGTATATCTAAAGTGTACCAATAAAATCCAGTTGAAGAAAAAAAAGTTATTGTCTCAAAGTGCCTCCATTTTCCTACAAATGAGTCAAGTTTAACTTTTCTTTATGGCAGAGTACTCCATTATATATAGATAACACATTTTCTTTTTAAAAATTTTTTATTAGTACATGTTTATAGTACATAAAATTACACTCATTATGGGGAATTGATTCATATAGATACCACATCTCAATTCTTTTTATCCTCTTACTCTCCACCTATTTTTAAAATTTTTTATTGTCAGCATCAGATTTATTTATTTGTTTTATAAGTCTTTGTCAAGTTAATTATAAACACAGATTAACAACAGGCCAAAAAATATATAAAACAATTATACTAAATCAGGATACATTTTTAAACACATTGATCATTCTGGCTTATAATAACATTTCTCTTTTTTTTCCTGTTTTCTGTCTTTTATATTTTGCAGTGTTTTGTTTTGTTTTGTTTTGTTACCAGGGGTTGATTGAACTCACAACCTTGCATTTGCCAGGCAGGGGCTTATGCCACTGAGTTAAATCCCTGCCTTATTTTACACTTTATATACTGAGCTCTTTATATAAGAGAAACCATGTGATATTAAAACTCATATGTATTATTTACCTCACTTAATATTATGGACTCAAGATGCACCCATTTTCCTACTAGTGACCCAGTTTTATCCTTCTTTATAGCATAGTATACTCCATTGTGTATAAATACATTTTCTTTATCTACTCATCTGTTGACAGACATATAGACCACTTCCAAGATTTAACTACTATGAATCATGTTGCTATAAACTGCAGCATGCATGTATCACTGTTAGCTTTTTTGTTTTTAATTCCTACGTCTGTGGTAATTTTATACCAGCATTCCATGAATATCTGTAAACTAGATGTCTTACAGACAGAAGACCCACATGATTAGTATAGATATAGACATCACTGCCTGCATGAAAACCCATGATTGATTTTTCCTTAGAAAAGAATTTTTGGCTATCTTAAGTAGAAATGTTGGATGAGTCCACAAAAATGTGAGTTAAGTCACAAGGATAGATGAGTTTATCCTGAAGTAGAAACAAGCTGCTGACATGCTAGCCCTGAGATCTTTTGAAATAGCTAGTTGTTGTTGTTTTGTTTTGTTTTGTTTTGCAGTGCTATAGACTGAACCCAGGGCTTTATGCATGCTAGGCAAGTGCTCTACCTCTGAGTTACACTGCTAGCCCTGAAAGGAGTACCAACCACAAGGGTTGGCACACAGTAGGTGCTCAATAAATACTAGCTTGATTCCTTGCTGTTAGTCAAATACCATGGAGATTCTGTCACTGGCATTGCAGAAATGCTTAGTTTTCTCTCTGCTCTGCTCTGATTACAAGAACATTTCCATATAATTTAGGAGTTGATATATATTTTAGATTAGAAATATTTAAAGGATATTATTTTAATGTAAATGTCAGTAAATGTTTAATGTTTTGAAATTTACAAGTATTCATTCATAATGCCTGTCTAATGATTAGCTGAAGATAATATAAATAAAATCTAATAGACTTAAATTGCTATGAACTTTTCTTGAGGAGACAAGACACTGTGTTTAAAATTTTTTTTATTTTTATTAATATATGCTGCAGTACTAACGATTACCTTCATTATAGGGAGTTGGTACATACACATAACATATCATAATTCTTTTTACGTTCCCTTCCTCCATCTCTTAGTCCCCTTCCCATTGGCAAAAGACTTCTATGCTGCTTCTTATTATTTTTTATTTGGCTCTTTAATTTATTTACACTTTGGGGTTCTCAATAGGAAAAGTCATACCATATTTAAACTTGTGCATCTGATTTATAATATTATTGTCTAATGTATTATTGTCTATTGTATAATCTAAATGGCATCCATTTTGCCATAAATGATTCAAGTGTTTCTTTATGGCAGAGTAGTAGTCCTTTGTGCATAAATACCACATTTTTTTATGCCCTCGCCTGCTGGCAAACATATAGATCAATCCCAAGACTCAGTTATTATGAGTTGTGTGGCTGTAACATAGATATGTGCGTGTTACTGTAATGTAATGTATTTAACTCTTTTGGGAAAATACTAAGAAAGGGGATAGCTGGGTTGAATAGAATTTCTATTTTTAGTGTTTTGAGGACTCTCCATATTGATCTCCATAGTGGTTATACTAGTTTATATTCCCATCAACAATGTAAAAAGTTCCTTTACCCCACAACCTTGTCAGCATTTGTTATTATTTGATTTCTTGATGATAGTTATTTTTTTCTGGAGTAAGATGGAATTTCAGTGTTTTTTTGTTTTGCATTTATCTAATGGCCAGAGATACTGAACATTTTTTCATGTACTTATTGGCCATTTGTGCTGCTTCTCCTGAGAAATAGCTATTCACTTTAGTTGCCCATTTTTTAACTGTGTGTTTTATTTTCAGGATAAGAAATTTTTTGCTTTTTATATATTCTAGATATTACTCTTCTGAAAAAGAGGCAGCTGAAAAATTTTGGTTTTTGTTGTTCTGTAGAAAAAATTGTTTCTGACAGTTGTTTCTTTTGCTGTGCAGAAGTTTTTAAATTTGATATAATCCCATTTGTTGATTCTTGGTATTATTTCTTGTGCAATTGGGGCTGTGTTTAAAAAGTTCATACCTATGCCTATGACTTCAAAAGTTTTACCTGTTTTATCTACCAGCAGATTAAGGATTTGTTTTAATATTTAGATATTTGATCCATTTTTTATTTTATTTTAGTATATGGTGAGAGATATGGGTCCAGCTTCAGACTTCTGCATGTGGGTAACCAGTTTATCCAGCACCATTTGTTAAATAGGCTGTTTCTCTAATATATGCTTTTGGCCCCTTTGTCAAAGATCAGGTGGCTGAATGAGGCCATAGTTGTTTCTTTCATGTTCTATTCTGTTCCATTGATCCACATGTATATTTTTGCACCATTACTATGCTGTTTTTATTACTGTATCTTTGGCATCTTTGTAGTGTAACTTGAAAACCAGGATTGTGATGCTTCCAGCTTTTTTTTTTCTTTCTTGTTTTGTTTTGTTTTGTTTTGTTTTGTTTTGCTTGTTTTTGTTTTTTTTGAAACAGGTCTCCCTGTGTAGTTCAGGCTGGTGATCGTGGACTTACAGAGATTGTCCTGCCTCAATCTTCTCTGCTAGAATTACAAATGTTTGCCACCATGCCCTATTCCTGCTTCATTCTTTTTGCCAGGATTACTTTTGCTATTCTGGGTCTCTTTTAGATTCCATATGAATTTTAGTATAGTTTTCTGTAGTTCTATGAACTATGAAAACAACATTGGGATTGCATTAAATCTACATAACAGTTTTCGAAGTATGACTACCATCTTGACACTGTTGGTTCTGCCTGTCTGGGAACTGGGATGTCTTTCCACTTTCTAATGTCCTCCTAAATTTCCTTTTTCAGTAGACTATGGTTTTCCTTAAAGAGGTATTTCACTTCCTATGTTAGGTTCATTCCTAAGTATTTAATTTTTCTTGAAGCTATTGTGAATTGTATTGTTTTCTTAACTTCCTTCTCAGTGGGTTCATTATTGATGTACTGATATTTTGACTGTTGAATTTGTGCCCTGGTACCTTAATTTGTTATTAGCTCTAGGATTTTTTTTGGTGGTAATTCTGGTCTTCTCCATAAAGGATCTTGTTGTCTGAGAATAAAGATAGTTTGACTTCTTCTTTTCCATATCCCTTTTATGTCTTTCTCTTGCCTGATTGCTCTGACTACAGATAGTGCAGTGTATGATAGTCACTCATAGTAAACAGTTTGCTTACATTTTGTCACAAAGTGATTACTATTTAAGAAAATAGTTTACAATTTATCAAGGAAACTAGAACAAGTACTAGCACAGGATTTCCTTAAAGATGAATGGATTTGTGTTCATGCTGAAGGAATACAAACCAATTATACTGAATAAAGATTTAGAGCCACCAATTAGACACAGTCTGAGTAATTCCTTCAAGTTATCATTTCCAAGGAATCTTTTAAGTCTTATGCAATTAGATAATTCTGTGGAAATGCAATTGTCAAGGCAATTTTATTTT
This sequence comes from Dolichotis patagonum, assembly GCA_004027295.1. Classification (NCBI taxonomy): domain Eukaryota; kingdom Metazoa; phylum Chordata; class Mammalia; order Rodentia; family Caviidae; genus Dolichotis; species Dolichotis patagonum. The sequence goes on from PVJX010003765.1 coordinate 70,183, forward strand.
CTTATAACTCTCTTGCCCACCCTATCCATCTCCCAACTACTTTCACTCAAATTTTCATCTAAGCCTAGCTCGTCTAGCAAGAAGAGGGAATGGCCAAGGGCCAAGTACTAAAATTCTCTCAGAACTCTACTTTTTTAGTATGAAATCAAGAACTATTATTACATGACTCCATGTCCTCCCATATCCATAGAGGCAGGATTTAGCAGGACATCTGGAGACTGTGAAGTTTTACATAGCCTAAGGTGACCTCTTTAATTTGCCATATCTACTCCCTAACATATCTAGGCACTACATAAAGGTAGGAGTAGAAATCAACCTCCTTTGTGACCTATGAATTCCATGAAGCCTAGAGAGTTCCTGTTCATATTTGTATTTCTACCACACAGAAAATATTTAGTTTTATTTCATTTTTAGGGTTTGTTTTGTTTGTTTTGAGACAGAGCCTTGCTATGTAGTTCAGGCTGGCCTTGAGCTCACTAGGTAGCCCTGGTTGGCCTCCAACTCATAACAATGCTCCTTGTAATCCCAAATTCTGGGATTACAGGCATGCACCACCACACCTGGCTTACAGAGCACATTTAATATATGTTGATTCAACAAAAATACTCAGTTTTTAACTGTGGTGGTCTACTTCTATCTCTTGAACTTTGTCCTATCCTGCTATCAAACTATGGTGAGTTTTCTATTCATTCTCCCATTTCTGTTCTGGCCTCATCTTTGACACTGACTGCTGTCTTTGTCACTCAGCTGCATTTCTGGTTCTCAGTGCTGAGGACAACAGTTCCAGATCTCTAAGGAACCACTCTCTCCGGCTGTAGAGACAATCCCTAGAGCTTATGCCCCAGGCTGGCCCAGGATTGTCAGAAAGATCAGTCAGCATTCAGGAGGATCATCAGCACCTCCTCAAAGGTTCTGGACTAAAAAGATTCTGATTTTAACCTGCATCATTTAAGAAATGTCAATGTGAAAACAAGACTTTGAATCCCATTATTCACAACTCCTTGGCATGTGAGACAGATCCCAACATACCCAGCAAGGAAGGAACAAGGAAAAGGCAATGAAATGGACTGAACAAGTAGGGTAAGCATATTCACTAAAAGGTTGGAGGTATTTGGAATATTAAAGACAAAAAATTATTAGTTCATACTATTTTTCTATTTTCAAAGTGTATAGCACCTAGAGTAAGACATGCTTTGAATTCACTTGAGATTAATAAATGCTAACATATTAGAAGTAGCTTTATGAACTATGGAAAATGTCTTTTATTTCAAAATACTTCAAAGTAGTCATCTAAATACTGTATTTATCAGAAATATTATGACACTTTTTATATCTTATATTAAAAGTAATTACTTAGTATTTTTTATTTATGCTAACCAGAAGTAATTATCCTCTACATTTCATAAAAGTTTTTTTTTTTTTTGCAGCAAAAGTGTACATTTATTTAAGGCCAAAAAAAAGGTATTTTCAGAAAACTGAGAGCAGGCTGGCAAAAAGACTCACATAAGCCCTAAAGATCAAGGAAAGTGGTTTTTTGTATCCAAAATTCTCAGGTTATCTCTTGCACATAAATAAGGCACTGAGACAGTGGTCCTCTCAAACACTCAGTTGGCATCACTCAGTATAAACTGTTCTATCAAAAAACTTATTTGGCTTCCAGTTACATGCAATTGATTTGGGGAGTTGGGGCTCGGGGGTCAAACCCAGGGCCTCAGGCATGCTAGGTGAGTGTTCTACAACTGAGCCACACTCTCATCTCCTCAAAAGACGCAGTTTTACACTGGAATTTAGACTGGAGTTTTATCCACACAATTTGTGGACATAACGATATCTCTTAAGTACTTATGGTAAAAATATTGTTTGGGGGAATTTTTTTTTTAACCTGGGATTGAGCTCACGACTTCACACTTGCCAGGCAAGTAAGTGCTTGTGCCACTGAGCTAAATTCCAAGACCCTGTTTTGGGGAATCTTAAGGATGAATTCAGACTTTTATATCCATATTGACTAGGAGTAAACTGATAATTTGCTCAAAAATTGGGCAGGATAGAGAGCTTGTAGTCTTAGGTACTAGGAGGCATCACTTGAGCCCAGGAATTAGAGGCCAGCCTGAGCAATGCAGTAAGAACCCTTTAAAAAAAAAAGTGGTGGTGGTAGGGTGCTAGGAAGCAGCTTGATGGTAGAGTGCTTCCTCTAGTACCACCAAACACACACACACACACACACACACACACACAACCTTGAGCTTCTTGTTCTTCAGAAAAAATTTTACTCTGAGTCAGAATGATAAGCTTGCTGCATTTTGCAAACTGGCTTTGACTCTCTGACCCTGTAGCTCTGCCCTTTATATAGGACGCTGTTTTATATTACTGAAGCAATTGCAAACTTTGTCACCATAGCCACTGACTGCACTTCCTGACCCTGCCAACCACCTTGTAAATGCATCTTCTTTCTTAGAAGAACTGGGGGAAGAAGATGCATGAATCAGTCCAAATCCACCATCGTCACTGTGCCTTGATGATGAAAGGTCATCAAGGCACTGGTGCCATCTTCTATGAATATTACTTCTTACAGTGCCTAACTGATGCACGACAGTGTCAGAACTGGATGACAGCTCACCACACACAGGCTAGAAAAAGCTCAGGGAACACTGGGCTAAATTATAAGCTCCTAGCACATTATATAAAATCAGCTTAAATGAGACTACCTGGGTAAAAAGGACCCTTATTTGGGGCTGAAAAGCAGAAGCTACCCAAGAGGGTGTGGGTCAAGGCTGCTTTGAGGGGCTGAGCTAGATTGAAGCTGGGGGTATTGAGGGCCAGGGCCTCTGAGTTGGGGATGAAAGCTTCTTATCAGTGACTAGGAAAGGTGATAATGGCCTCCAGAAGGGACCATACTGGGAGCAGCAAAGTAGTATGTGGTCTAAGCCGCTAAGAAGACGTGGACTGAACTGAGCCATAGAAGAATGGAAGAGTCCTGAGGATTTTTCTGTGCTGGGTCAGTTGGAGTTGTAGAAGGGATTTTTAAAAAAATCATAGCTATGGGCTAGGAGCTGCAAAGTTAGGAAAGAGATCTGATGGAACTGGGTAGGAAGAGGCAAGTTCCCAAAACAGATAGGCTGGGCCAAATTTGAGCTAGAGACTCAGCTGACAGTTCTAGAGCAGAAAGTTGGGAAAGAGTCAGCCAGTAGCCCTCTGTCAGCATGTCAGACTGCAAGAAGTCTGTAGTAGCTGGCTCTAGAAAAAAAAAAAGACTTGAAAGAAGGAAAGAAATAAGAGCAGAAGGTATCAAAAAAGAAAGGAGGATGGAAGTTATCAATCCAGTTAGAACTGAGCCAAACATTCAGCTTATCATCCTGAAGGTAACTGGACCTGTTAGTTGAGAAGGTTGACTCCTTGTTACTCAGTGGCAGTTAATGACTTTTGTAGACTATAATGGATCACCCCTACCAGGAAAGGAAAAGGTTAAAAAGGCCTTATGTGGCAGTTTTCAAACAAGTAGTTTGATTTGGCTTGTATGAAGGCGATGATGCCTGATTTGGAAGAGGACAATTTATGTTGTGATGCTTTAAAATTCATTCTGGCACACTAATGACTGTGCTGGCTGGCAGCTAAGAACTTGCTGGAATGCAAATCTTTCACCAGTTATAAGTGACACTTTCCTTCCTAGAAAAGAGCGTTTCTATTCTCTCAAGTAGTGGATTTACAGATTTGCATAAAATATCATCTTCAATGAACATATTATCTGCCACAGACTTTCTTACTGTCTTAAAAATTTTTTAAACAGATTAATTTTCAGTGAATCATCACCTTTAAATTCAGCAGTGCTTGGTGAGTCTATTAAGGGAGAGGAAAGGGGAAGGAATAAAATGATTTTTTTATTTTCATGATTTTTTTGGTGCATCTAAATCACCAATTATGTTAAATGCTAATTAAATGTAAAACAAATTACTAGGCTATACCAATATGTTTGTTAAAAGTTGAACTTCTCAATTGTTTATCATTTAACTTTTATGAGAGAGTATCAAGCAGCCCAGCTGAGTTCAAAGAAGCCTTCCAACCTCCAGTAACATGCAACAATTCCAGGACAAAAAGAAATGCTCCAGAATCAACACAGTCTACTCTCAAATCCCTCAAATACAGCATAAACAAACTGCTCACATTTGCCCTGTTCTTACTGCCATTTATGTGAAAGTCAAGCCTGAAGTCCCCCAGAGGGTCAGGACTTTGGGAAACAGCAAATGAGTTAATTCAAAATTTTATAAATTTAGTTTCACTTCATCATAAACTATCTTTCACACCACAGATATCATTCATTAAAATTCCAACTTAGTCACCTCTTCTCATTACTTCAAATCACTTAAGGCCTTCAAGAAATGGTAATCAGATGCCCTCTTTTATCAGACTAAACTGTAAGTCAAATTTTTTGCAAACTTGATAACACATGATTAGTAACAACATATACTTAATTTCATTAAAATCACCTTAGTCCTTGAATGTCTGTAGGAGCACACACACACACACACACACACACATACACATACACACACACACACACACACACACACACAGTGCTACTGAAAAGTTCAAAAGAAACTTTACAAATTTCAGTCATTGACAAGGATGTTGCATACAAAAGACAAGCATAGTATAATCCATTTCATTAAAAGTAGCATGTACCAAAATTAAAATATGTTAGCTCTTTGACTAGCCATTCCATTTCTGGGAATAGATCCTAAGAAGATAATAAGTAAATTACATAAAATGTACATGAAAAGATACTTTTTCATGGCTGCCCTTATACAGTGAAAACCAAGAATTAATCTATTTGCCCACCAGTGGAGGAAGGGCAAGTAAAAACATCAGTATAATATTACAAAGCCACCCAAAAGGATAATATACGTGAATATACATAAGAAAAATTTTGTATCACATTGCTGAGGAAAAAGATATGAGTATTTATGATGTGATTCTGTTAATATAAATAAATAATTGTATATATGCATGTACTTGTGGATGGTAGAATTTTAACTATTAAGAATTTTCTTCTTTTTATTTTATGTGAGTATATACTTAAATTGAAAAGTTTTCAAAGTGAATCATTACTTTGTGTTTTAGTTAGCCTAGCACAGTCCCTAGGAAGCCAGCTGTAGTTCTAGTATTTCCATGCCTTCAGGGGGAAGAAAACTGGATAAACAGACCGTGACACATAGAAACCCTGAATAAATGGTGTCTAGTACCCAAACCAAAACCGAGGTAAAATGGTGTCTAGTACCCAAACCAAAGTAGATGTGAAAGTCTTCACAAACTGAGGAAGATGCCTTTACTACAGTGTTTGAAAGAATTCAATGAGTGCATATATATATAATATAGATAATATAGATAACTGTATTTTCATGACTAACCAAAATATATGTAGATTCCAAATGGCAGCAAAAGTATAACATAATTACCCTTGGCTTTTCTTACATAAGTTACCACCCCATAAATCTTCATGCTAATATAAGAAACTCTGACCTGAACAGATGGATCTCATGCTGTTCTCTAAAACATGCACAGATTTCTGATCTTCTGGACCAGGAAATGAAGTCAACACTAAAACAGTAAACACCATCATCCATCTCCTAGAATTTTACTTTTAGATAAGTTGCTAATAAAAGCAGTATTTCCTTCTTTAAAAATAGAACACAGAGATGTTTTTGTCTTAATGCAATGTCCCCTGGACAGAATAATAAAGCATAGTGGGTTATTTGGAGAATGGCACAGAGGTGGTGAGGTAGGGGTTTATGGCTAGTTAGCTGGCCCTGAGCCTTACTAGTTCTAGAGTAACCCTTCACTGTGGCTCTTGGCAGGTGGCAGCTTTTAGCTGTCTCCAACACCTGATCTTCTCAGGTCTATGGAAGGCACAACCCTAGAGGCTGATACTCTGCCAGTTGACTCTTCACCTCACTAACCTAAGAGCCTCTTTTCCATGTGCGTTTTCATAGAAGCAATTCCATGAGCAGACCTTCTTAGCTCAAAGACTCAATAAAAGATTTTCTATCAAGTAATGAACATCTTTGTGATTGAATTCCTGCTTTACAATTTTCTAGCTGATTAAGGCTGTCAGGAAGTTGGAGGGGCCAGCAGGACTGGATCTAAGGAAGAACTGGGCCAAAGACATGTCTTCTTAGGTGAGGAGATTGGTTACCTAAAGAAAGAATGAGCAAAGAAATGTAAATGGAGGATAATGGGAGCCAGATTCTCACCAGCAAAAAAAGAAATTACAGGGCCATTCATTTACAACTGGAGACCACTGACCCAACAAAGCAATCTCCAGCAAACTTCACTCATCCCTGAAACTTTCCTGGTGACCCATGTGGAGAAACCTCACAAGAAATAATTGGCTCTTCCTCTGGACTGTAGAACACTTTCTTCTGGGCTCTGTTACTGTCCTTGACGCAATACCACTGTGAGCAGCAAATGGAAGTGTAGCCACTGATAAACTGCTAACCCTAAGCATGGGCATTTATGTCTATCTTTTTTCTTAGTAATTCCAGGTCCTGGCTCAGCACAGGACTCACTCAACAAATGCTGGCAGAACAAAACCAGTCCTTTGGTTCATATCTAGATGTTCCCCTAAAGCTTTATGCACTCATAGGTGGGGTTTTTCGAGGTGGCTACATCTAGGGTGTATAATACTGGGATTAAGGTTGTATGATAACAAAATGGGTTCGGTCTAGGTGTGGATAATGGATAGCATAGTTCTAGGGTGTGGATGGCACCGAACAACAGACTTACAGCCTGAACAGACTACAAAGGAAGAGAGGGAAGGCAGGCTTGCTACTTGTTGTTGCTGCTTGCTGCTTCCTGCATGGTTGCCCTGAACTGTTTCTCCTCTGCGATGCCCCTCTGTCATGCTCCCTCACTAAAGAGCCAGATGACTATGGACTGAAACCTCTATATACTGTGAATTGAAATAAACTTTTTCTCCTTTAACTTTGGGTGTTAGGTGTTTTGTTTTGTTTTCTTTTCTTTTTGTCTCAGCAACAACAATAGTAAGACAGCTAATCTGCTCTGAAGAAAGTCCCTCCCTTAAATAGAAAACTGTGCTTCTGGATTTAATTAATTGTGATGCAGAGTTAGGCTGCCACAATTTTGCAACTCTAAATTAAGGAAATCCAAGACAATGAAAATCTAACCGCTGTCCACCGGTATCAACAGGCTCATTCACCTTTATCATTGTCGTCCTTATTTAGAACAATGACTCTGCCAGAGTTACACAGAAACCAGGGCTTTAAAAAAAAAAATGGAAAACTCAACTATTTCTTCTTTCCTACCAAGTTTTTCATTCTTATTGTGGTAACCACAAATTATTAAATTACTAGATACGCCAACAACTAAAGAGATTACTGGAAAGATCTAAACTGGGTAACAGTGCTAGTCAAGCTAAAAGGTATTAAGGATCTTAGCCACCCATTTGAACTAAAATAGTATACTGTCAAAGTCTAACTTTGTAAGCTCCAACTGAAAGTATATTTGATTACTAGATATCTTTACATCTACACATAGCCTCATGACTTCCTTAACTCTATTTCTTTAGAAAAACTCAGAATTATATAAAGCAATGTTTTAAATTTAGGACTTGTGGGCAGAGAATATAGCTCAGTGATTGAAAAATTGCCTAGCATGCCTAAGATCCTGGATTCAGTTTGCATCATCACAAAATAAAAATAAAAACAAACAAGTAATTTACAGTTTGGTAATCTATTTATCTCCCTGGCGGTTTTTATCCTTGCCCCTTCACCAAATTTGTATGTTAAACACTGATCCCCCCAACGTGAGAGTGTTTGGAGACAGGGCCTTTTGGAAGTGATTTGGTTTTGAGGGCAGAGGCCTCACTCCTTCTGCCATATCAGGACACAGCAAAAATACCATCATCTATGAACCAGGAAGGAAACTCACATAACTTGTTGGTGCCTTTCTTTCTCCCCAGTACTGGGGATTGAACTCAGGGTCTTATTACTAAGCTACATCTTAGCCCATTTTTAATTTTTTATATTGAGATGGAGTCTTGGTCACAAACTTATAATCTTCCTGCCTCAGCCTCCCACAGTTCTGGGTTTACAAACCTGTGCCACCAGGCCCAACTGTGGGGCCTTAATCTTGGACTTCTCAGCTTCCAGTAGAGAAATAAATTTTCATTTTTTATAAGCCACCCACTTTATTATAGCAGCCTGAATAAACTAAGACACTCCAAAAGTATTATTGCCCGATTTCACATAGCTAAAATAGAAGTATCAACTACATTAATTAAACAAAAATCAGTGTGGTTGCTGGCCCGTTCTCATCTTGGGGCCCTGGACATGATACGTACTACTCATTCTTGACAAGCTCATTGACAGGTTTGCCAACACAAATAGATAAAGACTATTAGATCTTGTTCAGAAACAGAATTAGTGACTAGATAAAAGCAATATGGTTACCATGAGTAAATAATTCACAAAAGAAAAAATACAAATTAGCAGTAAACATCTAGAAAGAGATACATACAGCTTCTGTAAAAGACACAGAAATAAGAATTAAAAGAAAATTGAAAGCAAGGGTGTGGTGGTACACACAGTCTGGGCAACTTAATAATTTAGCAAGATCCTGTCCCTGTATCAAAATTTAAAAAAATAAAAAAGGACAGCTCAGTGTGAAGGTCCTGGGTTCTTGGGATTAAAGGTGTAGACCACCATGCCCAGCTAGGTAATTACTTCTTATGAAGCAATCACCAATAGAATTTGGATTCTATTGGTGAACTGAATTTAACTAAAAAGTAAAATGGGAGAATAATCCTAGAGTTTAAAATGTAATATTTTTGTAAAATCATAAAATATAATAAATTATTATAAAGGGATGCAAGACTGATATAAATGTCAAAACTTATAAAGAAAAATATATATATTTCAGTATGTAAAAGTTGAATTTTTATACAGCTTAAAATGCAAAGTACAAAGTTTAAAAAGAAAAAAATTACAAAACATGTGTATAAAGAGCTTTCATAAACCAAAAAATATATAAGCACCCCAGTAAAAAATAAAGATATAAATTAGCAAGGGATAAAACAAGAAAAAATATAGCAAGAAGTAAATAAACAGATGTTCTTTTCTGTCTGTCCAATTGGAAAATACTTTAATAAAATTTAATTTCAGTGAAAGTATCGGGATACTTTAATGTTGATTAAAGTGGTGTTTATTGGTATTATTTATTTATTTATTTATGTGACACTGGGGATCAAATTCAGGGCCTTATGCATGTAGGCAAGTGCTTTACCACTGAGCTACACCTGCAGTTCTATTTTTTTTTATTTTTTTATTTTGAGACAGGGTGTCACCAAGCCCAGGCTCGTCTTGAACTTGCAGTCTTTCTGCCTCAGCCTCCTTAATAGCTGGAATTATAGTGGCATACAGTTTCTTAGTATGATCTGGAAGTGGTATTCTTCCAGTAAGTGTTCCTCAAATGCCCATGTATGTGGTAGTGTTGGAGATGCTGAGAAGAATAATACAAAATAGAAGAAAAAGGAAAGGAACAACTGAACAAATAAATGAACAGATAAGTACATCAAAAATAAAAAGTATCTATCCTTTGAGCCATCAACTTTCACCCTGGACCTCAGAGCAAGACCCTGTGTCAACACAGCAAAGCAAAACAAAAACTTCACAAACCATAACCCTTACATATATTTGAAATTGTTAGTTATTATCTGGATATTGTATTAAAAGCTGCCTTTGGGAATCTTTTTTTTTTAAATATCAATATCAGTTTTTACAGTTTTCTAGGGTAGATTTGGAGGGTTTTCTTGCTCTTGTTACTGCAGTTATTTGTTTTTGTTTTTGATGGTGCTGAGGACCAGTACAAGGTCTAAGCACGCTAAGCTGATAGTCTACCACTGGGCTCTTTTAGACTAGCTTTTTTTCTGGAATTTAAATGTGTATGAATGCTCACTTGCTAAGCTAAATATAAAACACTTAAATCCACAGGCACTGAGCCTTTGGATTGTGAAAATTAATAATACTCGGAATCCATAAACATTAGACGTGTCTAAAAATAAAAATAAATGACAAAAAGTTTTGTAAAATGTAATGACTATGGTGCGTGATGACTTTGAAAAGTGATGTGCATTGCTTGTGTGCATATACACATATGTACATGTCTCCTGCATACGTATGTGAAGATGCCTGTTTATGCTCAGTGTATACTTCCATGAATAATCAAATCTGCTATGCATATGCTTCATCAGCACCGCCAAGGCGAGCCACACTTGCTTTCAATGTCATCTTCCGGAAACCAGAATCAAAAGCATCTGCAATGAGTTTCAGTGTATGACTGGCTCCACTATGTCCACTTGCCTTGGAAATGGGCTATTTTGGGCAACCATGCCCATTAGAAGGACACGGCCCAGGAGGCCAGTTGAGGAGGGGACCTGAGGCCCTTCAGCACCACGGACACGGGCTTCCCTGATCCAAGTCTTTACCCTGGAAGCAGCAGCGTGACTGCCCTTTTGGAGCCGCTCCCGCTGCGTACTTTGCGCCCGGCTCTTTGCTATGTCTGGGCCTCCATCGTCGCATGGTCTGGAACTTTCCATCTGGCTCCTCGTGGAGCTGGGTAAAACCCGGACGGAAATGGACGTCTCCTGCCCGCTCTCCCGGCGGACCTCCTCCTGTTTCACGCTCGCTCCTCTTTCACGTGAGGCCGAATGCGCGCCCGTGGCGCAGACGTCTACACCCGGAGGACCATCGGGGCGGAGACTGCTGTCCTCCAGGGGCCGAGGAGGCCGAGCGCGGACCGCAGCGAGCTCGGCCATAGCGGGCCCTTTCTCCTCCGCCCCTCGCCCTCCCTCTCCTAATCGTTTACTTGTCACGAAAATCACCCCAATGCTCTGGCGTTCAAGGGTCACGGACGTGAGTCAGAAAGTAATGGCACATACACATTCTTGGCCATATTCCCAAAACCATGTAGCATTTTTTAAAAAGTTGTACTAGGAATGGATCCAGAGCGCCACAGGGACTCAGCCTGGCTAAGGGCCGCGGTGGGGGTACAGCGGCCCCAGACCTTTACCCTAGAGGGCGCGGAAAGGCGACGAGGCAGGAAATGCGGAGCAGGATGAAGCTGATGCTGACCTTACCAACCCAGGGTTTGGGTTCTGCAGAACAGCAAATCGGGGTTTGCCAAGGGGGCGGGACGCTTCACTTCCAGCCCAGTTTTTACCCCCCAAAATGGGTTTAGTTGTCAAGGCTAAAAGTGGGTAGTGAGTCTGGGGTCCGCTCCCCGCCCCTTCCCCGCCGGGCTGTGGGGCAGGAAGGATACGAGTTCCAGCGGGCAGAGGGGCTCGATTACCTGAGTATCGCCGCGAGGAAGGTGCGCCCCGGGCTCTAAAGGGTCTGCCGGGTGCGGGGCACCTAATGCAGCCTCCCAGCCAGTTGCGGCCGCCGAGCGGTCTGCTGGGGCTGCCAGAAGCCGAGAGCAGCAAGAAGGGCGCCACCGGCGCGGACACTGCGCCTGCGCTCTCCGCTGCCCCACCCCACCCCCATCCGGACCCGGCTGGAGTCTACACCGCTGGGGGCGCCCAGCTTTAGTGCCTGGGCTGAGGGACTTAGTCTACCCTGGCGGTGGAAGAGTAATCCAAGGATGTGTGAAACACCCACCCGACTTCTTTAGCTTAAAGTCTTTGGAGGTTGCAGGTTTGAAGCGGTTGTCCACCACTCTGAAAGAGTTCAAAGAGGTAGCTCAGTTCCACCCAACCGTTTGCGTTTTGAAGTCAATTTTGTGATTTTTAAAAACGTGCCCAGCATCAGCAAATCATAATCAGAGTCCGCTGGACATTTTATAAATGAGGTCTTTAAGAGAAGAATCTTGGCACTGCAGAGCTAATACCTTGACCCCAGTCTATGTAGCCCAATACCAGGCCAAATGCATACAGTCTCTTGGAAACAGATGTGATCACCAAAGCAATGAATTAGATAGGCCAAGGGAACAGGCAGAAAGTCCACGACCCCAGGCCAGGCAAAAAAGGGCGAGACCTGAACTAGTGTGCAAGCTGTGGGGAAAGATAAGCATTTCCTGCTGTTTGTTTGTTTTCCTCTGTCTCTTCAGATTCACTTTCTATCCTTTCTGTGACTTTGCATCAAGTGTCCTTTGATTTTCAGTTGGTCTTGCCAAGGGGAAGGCACTTGTCGGTCAGAGAGAAGGATATTAATCAGGACTTCACCTTCACTCCCAGCAGCCTACTCTGTTAAGCAATGGCTAAGTTCTTCCTCTGAAAGCCAGTACTTAAGTTTCCTTATCCACTCCTCAGTTCTGTGCTGCCTTATCATTAGTTGGCATTGCTCTTCAGGCCTGAGGTTAATAATGACTCCCAGAGGTTCCCTTCAACACTGCCCACCCTTTAAAAAAAAATAGTCTTTTTATTAAACTTCCAAATTATTTCACCTTCTTACTTTTCCAGGACACTAATGATAGATTTTAGTTCACTATGGTTGGCAAGCTCATAAGGAAAAAAGATGGGTAGGTAAAACATGAGACTCAATAGGTGACATGTCTCCTAGTGTAATAGGAACCTAGAGGCTGGACTTGCAGATGCTCAATGGGTAGCCAATAACAGGACAAAGCTTGACGCCACTGCCTTTATCTTTCGTCTGCTTTATTTTGTTAACATTCAAAGTCAGATCCATGCTCAGCTCTGTACATAAGCATTTTAATTACTTATGGAGTATTGGTAATGAGAGGTTTATTGGCCTTAAATTTACCTAGGCTGTCTCATCCTCCCTCTCCCCCAAGACTTAGGAAGGATATCAAGATAGTAATTAAAGTAAGTTTCAGGATTTTCAGACTCATACAATTACTAGCTTTTGGAACATGCAGTTCCAACACCCTTGGAGCAATGCCTAGAAGTCTCAAGAGATGTTGCTCTAAACCTGCAATCATGTAGGATTCCAGGAAAAGAAGAACCTTCAGACCACCTTATGATGAAGTCACTGTTTGCTAGGAAGAACAATTATCTTGTGGGAACTGAACTGCCCCTCAAGCCATAAGAATTCCTCCAGAGTTAGGAAACCAGAATTGAGATAATGACCAAGCAGAACCCAGCCCACCACAGCACCACATAAAGCTGGTCCCACTCTTTTGTTGGTGGGCTAGACTAATCCTTCTCTTCAGACCTGAATCTTCTTCTCCTTCTCTTCTTCCTTCTCCACCTCCTCTTCCTCCTCCTCTTTTTCTTCTTGTCTTTTTGAGACAGGGCCTCGCTATATAGTTCAGGTTGGCCTTGAACTCACTTTGTAGCCCAGGCTGGCCTTGAACTCACAGCAATCCTCCTACCTCAGCCTCCTGAGTTCTGGAATTACAGATATATGCCACCACACCTGGCTCCCTTCAGTTCTTTCAACTGAAACCCCTTCCCTATTTTCTCTTGTTTTCTCTGTTAGGGGCTGCCTCACTCTTTCTTAGAGCAGTAGCTCCCTCTCCTTCATTTTCTCTTACTTTTCAATTAAAGCCCTTTTTCCTGTAGATGTGTGCTGATTGCCTCAGTTTGTTTTTTTTTTTAACCAAGGATCTAACTCGTGACCTCACGCTTGCAAGGCAGGCGTTTATGCCACTGAGCTAAATCCCCAGCCCAGATTGCCTCAGTTTTAATATCCATTATCACTGAAGCAAGGACCCATGCTAGCTGGCTAACTAGCTACTAGCTAGGGCAACCATCACGTTGGTGATCTTTCCACTGTACCTATAGCTCACAGGTACCAAAGACAATGTATATAGATCCAAGAGTAGAATTTAGATCACTTATAATCAGTGAGTTCCCAAAAGGGATCGAGATCATCCCAATATCTAGTATAAGAAAATTATGATTGCATTTTTTTTTCAAGACAGTGTCTCACTATGTAGTTTAGGCTGGCCTGGATTCACTGTGTACCCAAGGCTAGCCTGAAATTCCCTGCCATCCTTCTGCCTCAGCCTTCTGAGTGCTGGGATTACACCATGCTACCATGCCTGGCTTCATGATTGCCTCCTCATGTGGGTGAAACCAAGAAGTTATAATGGAGTTTTAAAAATTAGAGATTTTAACTATTCATCCAGCTTCCTCATGCTGAGAGCAACAACTGCCGCCTCCAGTCCTGGTGCCAAGGACCTTTCAAAAGAAGCAGAGTTTCAATGTTTTTCTCACCCATAGACTAAAGCCTGGCTGAATCTACACATGCATATTTCCTGGCCTTTGTTCTACCCCTTCTATAAGTTGAAGCGTATCTATGTGTTGTAGGGGAGTGGACCAGTTGGCCTTCCAATTTGGCCTAATTATAAATAAACTATTTTCCTACATTTATGAGCTTTTTTCATACTCTTGGTATGGGTAGGTAAATGAATCCAGATAATCGGGGCCCAGATTCAGGGTCCTGGCTGCGCTCCCAGTATCATGAGAAGACATTTTGATCTTTATGGAGCAAGTGCTGGTGCTTTACCAACTGCACCTGGCTGCTTTTGAATGAGTCAGTAGTCTCAGAACATTTAAGAGAGTCCTGGGCACTGAATTTGATAACTGTTCTTATGAAGAAGCTTTTGAGTGATGTAATTGTCTATTGAGAGTCACTGACTGTTCCTTCAGAGAACCTAAAGTATGTTCCCCAACAGGAAAACAAAAGGGCAATAGAATGAGTAATGGTCATTAAGTTGCTTTCTAGCACTCTGTGTCAGCCTGGTCTGAAACCAGGATGCTATCACTTATTTCTCAGGTTTATAAAAACAAACACACTGGTTTGACTACATTGAGTCCTGTCATTCCATTCACAAAATAAAAACAAAAACAAAAAGGTAACAAGCAACCAAAGACAATACCTTGGCAAAACTTATCTAAAGCGATTGCAAGTATAACTGTTTGCAAATAGAATTAATGTCCAGGTAGACACACTATTTGTTCTAATTGTAAAGGAGACATTAACATTACAGTTAACATGAATATTTCCAGACTTTCACCCATTCTAAGAGGAAGGATCATTTGTTGTGCAGACAGGTATTCACTATGCTGCTCTAGTTAAGGGATAGAGAAGCAAAAGGAACCTCTGAAGTCTATGCTGATCTGTAAGGCTCAGCTAGATTTTATCCCTCTTTTAGAGGAAGGAAAGGATAAAGAAGTTTTGAGAATGGCAATTAGAAAAAAGAACTGACTTTAGAACTGACTAAAATGAACTGACTCTAGAAGAAGATTTTGAGACTTTTAAGAGAGTGACACTAGGGATTCAGCACAACTGCCATTCTCAATGACACTAACATACTGAAAGGTAGGAAAGATTTTTAGAAATTTTTATGTGTAATAAATGAATTCTCTTGTGCTGTAATATGAAGGATTTTTCTTTACAAATGTCAAAAACTTAAACAATCTTATTTAAGAAAAGGAATATGTTTGGTTTAAAAAATGAAAAATCCACAGATGGGTAACTTCAGATAAGCCTGGATCCAGGGGTGCAAACAAAATCTTCTCTTTCCTCTCTATTAATTTCTTTTCACTTTTCCATCTCTCATAATATCATTACAGGAGCAACAAACCACTTATTTCTCAATAGTTCCAATACAATCTTGGCATTATGTCTCATTGGCAATTTTTGAGTCATTACAACCCATCATGTACTTTAACCTGAAGACAAAAACTGGAAGATTTTCTACAAAAGAAAATCAAGGTTCTATTACCAATCAGTGATAAAGAAAATCAAAGTTCTATTATCAGAGGAAATCAATTAGTGGTGGAAAGGCAATGCTTTGTTTAAAAGAAACATTAGTTAAGATTTACATTGCTTTCTTTTTTTTTTAAAGGGGACATTACACTAATGTTTCTTTGGAAAATGACATATAGACATGAGCAGGAAGGCAGATGAAATGTTCATTTAACTTAAAAAAATAAGCAAAATGTCTTGCTGTTTCTATAAAAGAGAAACCAGGCAGCATTTTAAAATATATTTTTAGATTGAGTTTCCATATACAAACAACTTTTGTTTAAGTAAGGAGACACTTTTCAGATTCCAACAAACAATTTAGATCCTCAAAGCTCTGAATGTGTTACCAGAGTTTCTAGTTAATACTGTGGAAATATTTGTTTCCTCCACCAACACCACCAACTTCACACTTATTGTTAGATACAAAGCTCAGTATTTACAGCACTCTGGGCTAAGAATTGGTTTATGTATCCATACAGGAAGCATTTCAGGAGCATTCAGATTTTTATCAGCCTCAAATACCTGGCATACAATCACAAACCTTAAAATAAGGAGGAAACTTGCAATCACAAAGTTCAATTTAAACATTTGCTCTAGTCTCCAAATTATTTATTAAATGAAGTGCACCAACAATAAGCACAGATATCTATTTTCTATCAGTCAATTCTTTCTTCTTCACCACTTACTGTACTATCAGTACACTGGCTTGAATCACCATTTAATGTTTCAGATTCCTTATTGAAAGGGGATAATAATGATGTACAAGTCATGTTGCACAGCAACATTTTGGTCAACAGAGGACCACATATACAATGGTATTACAGACTATATATAAAGAGCATACACAGTGTAATAAACAAACATAGTGAATATTGCTGTTAGGTCCATACGGTGGAAAGGCAGAGATCTTCAAGAAGTCATGCCTAGATCCTTAGTAGCAGAATAGTGATGTGTGACAAGTTTCAAATGGTTCTGTGCAGTCAGTTGTGAACTACGGTTGAAAGTGTGTTCAAAGTGTGCCGTAAGTCACGGATCATGAGCAACACACTTCACTGGAGTTGTGTTTGTGCTGCATGTGATCGTGCTACTTCAGATTCCAGCATTTTAAGACATGTCATCACAGAAAATAAAACTTGGATCTGTGATTATGATCCTGAGATCAAGATTCAGGGTTCTCAGTGAAAACCAGTTTTCCTTGTGCAAAAATGTGTCAATCAAGGTCCAATATCAAGATAATATTGACTGTTTTGATTTTTTTAATCTTTCTGGAATTGTGCAAGCTGAAATGCTATAGTTAACTCTGAATATTATAAGAGCTTATAGTATTTAAGAAGCAATTTGCATAGAAAATGGTCTGGAAAATGGGGAAATGGTTTTTCCTCAAATGGGGAAAATGGGAAAATGTCCTCCATTGTGACAATGCTCCATATCACACGTCACTTTTACCACGGGCAATTTCTGTCAAACAAAAACATTACAATGTGTATTTATTTACCTTATTCACTGAATCTGGCACCATACAATTCCTAGTGCTCCTCCAAAGTCAAAATGACCATGAAAAATAAGTGTTTTGAGTCATTTCTGGACATCAAGGCAGCCATGATAGCACAAGCAAAAACATTTAGGACAGAGGACTTCCAGAAATGCTTCAGAAAGTGCCAAAAATGATGAGATAAATATGTTTTAAGTGAGGGGAAGTATTGTGAGGGGCATTGATGACAATGTGTCTTTTACTGTAATAAATATTTTAAATTTAAACATTCACCATATTTTGACCACATTGTGTGTAGCCTTAAGAGAGTCTTTATTAATTCAGCTTCAGAAACCACAAGGAAATGTAAACACAATGCTGATAACCTTTTTTTTAAAAAAAAAAAAAAGTGGTGGGATCTACCACTATTTAAAATTTCTGATTATGAAACCTGAAAATTGTATCTCTGATTTTAAAAACACTCAACAAACTAGAACAGAAGAAAATTACCTCAAGCTGATAAAGGCTATATACGAAAAAAGTCACAGTAAATATCATCAGTGTTTCAAGAATGAAACACTGAGTGCTTTTATTCAGGAATAAGAGAAGGATGTTTTCTTTTGTCATCTCTATTCAATATGGTGCTAAAGTCCTAGATAAAATCATTAAACAAGAAAAAAATTTAAAATCTGTGAAAAGATACAAGTAAAGTTACCTCTGTTCACAGACAGCATGCTCATCTATGGAGAAAACGCTAAATACCACACACACAAACACACACACACACACACACACACACACACACTATTAGAACTAATAAAGGAATTCAGTGAAGTTGCAGAATACAAAGCCAAAAATAAAAAATCATTTGCCTTTTTGTAGACTAGCAACAAATAACCAGAAAAGGAAATTAAAGAAGCAATCCCACTTATAACAAATTAAAAAAGAATAACCTATTTAAGCAATAAACTTAGTTATGGAGCTAAAGGCTTATAAATTAAAAACTATGAAATCTTACTGAAATAAATTAAAAATATCACCCAAGGATTTAGCTCAGTGATACAAGCACCTGCCTGGCAAGTGTGAGGTCATGAGTTCGATCCCTGGTACCAAAAGAAGATAAAAAAGAAGAAGAAAGAAAAGAAATTAAAAATATTGGTACAAACGAAAGTGATCTGTAGATTTAACAAAACTTCTATGAAAATTCCAAAAAGTATTTTTTTTTGCAGAAATAGATAAATCTAAAATTCATATAGAACTTTAGGCAACTCTGAACAGAAAAGCAATTTTAAAGATAGGGAAGACTGACTAGAACTGTCACACCTTCTAATTTCAAAACTTACTGCAAATCTACAGTAATCAAAATAGTGCTATACTGGCACAAAGACACAATATAGATCTATGAATAGAACAGAGAAGCAACATTAAACTGTCACATATAGGGTTATTATGATTCAGATTAGAAGTGTCCCCAAAAGCTTATGTATTGAAAGCTTGGTCCCCAGTGCAGCAATGTTCAAAAGTGGAGACTTGGGGATGTTATTGAATAATGAAGGATCTGACCTGATCAATGGATTAATCCATTAATGGGTTCATAATTTAATAGACTCTTGGGAAGTGGTGGAAAGACAGGAAGTAGTATGTCACTGGGGGCATGACCTGAAAGGGTATATGCTGCCTCCTTTCTTTCTCTCTCTCATTATCTGCCTCATATTCTCTCTCCCTCTTTGTGTCTCTCTTTTTCCTTCCCCATCCTTCTCTCCACCTCTTCTTTTCTCTCTTTCTTTCTTGGTGCTCATTCTCTTTCCTCATCATGGGGTGGGCAGCTTTTCTTTGCCATACTGCTCTGCCTCTCTACAGACCCAGAAAAAATAGCCTAAGTAGTCATACACTGAAAACTCCGAAACCATACACCAAACAAATCATTTCTCTTCCTTTTAATGATTAAATGAAGCTGATGAGAGAGTAGCTCTGACATGGGTAACTAGATAAATGGAAGTCCCATTCACCAATCACATACAAAGAAAAAATGAATTTGAAGAGAAGATATAGCAAGTTCAAGTTTTGCATGATTGATTTGAAGGACCCGCTGAATAGACAGAAATAACTATAAGGTAGTCCTACACATTAATCTAGAGCCCAGGAAAGGGGCACGGGATAAAGATGCAGCATCAGTAGTATATACATGTCATGAAAGAGCTTTAAATTACCCAGAGAGAGGATGTAGAAAGAGGTAAGAAAAATGACAAGTTCAGAATCCTTAGTAAAACAAAACTTAAGCCTGGACAAATAATACAAACCAGCCAATGAACTAATAAAGGAGAAGAGAGGTACAAATGAACTGAAGGAGAACTCCCAGGAAGACATAAATTTTCCTAAGGTCAAATGTCTCAAAATATACCAGGCTCTCTCCTAGATAGATGCAAACAAACAAAATGTTTGCTCAGTCTGATAGCTCTATTAGTGACTTCTCTATTTATTTCCTTCCTCTAAAGCTAAACTGCTTGAAAGAGGTGTTTTCCATTCTGTCTCCATATTCCTCATCTCAACTCTCCCACTAGAATCCAGCAGTACAGTTTCTGCCTTTTTCATTCTACCTCTCTTGATTTCTCAAGAATCTTTAGGCCATCTTATTAATGGCTTTTTATCAACCTCGTCTTTTGGAGATGATACAAGGAAGCACCAGTAGAAGTATAGGAGAGTAAGAAAGAAAAGAGAAGCCCATAAATGGTGCTCTATCAGGTCAATAACCTCAGTGGATAATTGAAGTTTCATTCTGAAGCAGAGCTCTAGATAGTTTAGAGAATGAACTTGGTGTTATTGTAAGGGAAAACAGATGTGAGGTATTTAATAGACCAACTGTAGCCAGCCCTTGGTTGTGGAATCTTGCACCACAATGAGGATGGGGAAGCATTAATTTCCCAGCACTTGTGGCTCAACGCTGCTGAGGCAGAGTGGGAGCCAGCCACAGAAAGTCCTCAGAAAATAGGAATCAAAACTCCTGCTTTATAACTACAATACCTGAGAGTATATGGACAGGACACTAAGTGGGTCTGCTACATCCCTTTTTCTTGGTGTCTTCTACATTTTTTTTTTAACTTTACCCACCATGTTTCTTGAAGTATTTTCTTTCTTTGACTCTTATCCTGGTACATTAATCTGCTTCTCATTCTCTTCTTTGACCTCCTTATCCCCTAGAATAATTATTTTTCATACTTGTACCTCCTAAACAGAAGCAAAGTAGAAAGTGGAATGGTAGCCCTCAGTCTTCTGTTCTTTGTTTCTGTACAGATTGGATTTTTTTTTTATCCTCATTACCTTAATTCTTGCTTTTATGTAGATTACTCCCAGTATGGTGTATATAATTATGTTCAACAATTTAGCAGTTTAGATCAAGATTTATTTAAAGGTCTTCAGGAGGGAAAATAAAAAGACTTTGGTTATCTTTTGTAACTCAACAGACTGAAAAATCTATAAAAGTCTGCTGGGAGTCATTCAGGAATTACACTTCCCGCTGACAGTGTGAGAAGCAGCCTCAATATATGACTCAGCTTGCAATCAATGGAGCATTATGCTTCAAGGAAATAGGAAATTCTTATACCAATTGAGAATTTGTCACTAAATCTGGTCTGATTCTTTGACCATAAAGAAGTTCAGCTCCCTTTTGGCAAGGCCTGAGCTCTTGGGATCTTTGCCTATTTCAAGAGGAGGACCATGATTAATACTATTTGCTCTCAAGAAAAGCAATATAATGCATATCTTTAAAACAAGCTTAGGTGTGGTTAGGAGAAGAAAAAGACAGAGAGAAAGAGAAAGACAGATACAAAGACAGAGAGAGACAGGTGACTGTGGTCATAAACAGGGACGGTTTGGGAGACTAAGGGTTGGGTGGTTGAGCAGGTAGCTCATTGTTCTAGCTCCATTCATTTCACTGGCTCCTCAGTGAGTACTGGGAAGGAAGGGACTGTGTTCAGTCTTTCAATCATCATTTGCAAATTTTTTTAGCTCTACCTCTGGCTAATACTTAAGAATAGAGCCCTAAAACTTGTATTGAAATCTCTGAGCACATGAGAGAAGTTTGACAAGAAGCTCCCAAATTCTGATTCCTGATTTTTTTTTTTTTTTTTTTTATACTGGGGATCTAACTCCTGACCTTGTGCTTGCCAGGCAGGCGCTTACGCTACTGAGCTAAATCTCCAGCCTGTGATTCCTAACATTTTATGTCATTTTTAAAAATGTTTTGGTTTTATTTTCTTTCTAGAAGTCTGAAGATGTTCTGTTTATCCTCAGCATTCTAAATTTTCCTTAAGAAATGCCTGTGCTGAGTACTGTGCTGGGTAATCACTTTATAAATACATGAAATCAGCAAATTCTGAATATTGTCCTAAATTATTTCAAGGATTGTTTCCTTCCCTCTGTTCTATTATTTTTTTAATGAGCTTTATTGGGGGAAGGGGTATTGATTTTCTTGATCAGGTCTCCTAATTTTCTTAATTTTCCTGCCCTATATTTTATTTTTAAAATTTGGTCCTTTTGCTCCATATTAAAGGAGATATTCTTTCACTCGTTTTACTGTTTGTTTTAATTTCCATTATTATGTTTTGAATTTCCAGAGGTTCCTCATGTTCTCTGAATGTTCCTTTTGATAACTACACCATTTTTCTCTTTCATTGATATATTATCTACCTCTCTGAGGATTTTTATGATTTTTTAAAATATCTTTTTTTCATTTTCCTGGATACTCTCATTTTTCCCAGTTATTTTCACCTATATGTTTTATTTGGAGGTCTCTCTGAGGCTCTCCTCAGATGACTGGTAATTCTGGCCTCTTTTTATATTTAAGGATCAAGTACAAAAAGCTGACTGGAAGTTCTGAAAGCATAGTTTGGTACTTGTGAACTTCAGATTTCTCGGTACAGTGGTCTTGCGGACTAGTTGAGGAATCATAGTTAGAGACGTAGTTATACATGCCATACTGCGAGTTTCTCTTGGGGTTATCAAGATACCCAGAGAAGAATGCTCTGATTATCTACAGGGCTGGCTACCAGGATTTGGGGAGCCAAGGGGAAGAAGAGGACTGGCAGTTTCAGCAGTCAGTATTTAAACATTTACATAATGCTCCTGTTTCCCATCTGCATCTCCCAGTCCTCAATTGTGCTGGTGTCTCCCAGTGTAGGTACTCAGATTTTTCCTCTCCAAAGAACAAATCTCTGAGAAAAAAGCCTTTGAGTTTTCTATTAGGGTGGGGGACAGATACTGTTCCTGCTGCACATTTTGGGGAAAGGCACCTGGGAATCTGACAGTTTCTTAAAAGAACTTTTAATCTCTTTCATCTCAGCTCTTTGCTAACCTCACTTGGTGAGGTGCCTGGTTCAACCAATTTCTGAAAGTTTTACTTTTGCTGTGTAAATCACATTGCTTCCTATTTTTACAGTCACAGATTTAGAGTTCACTTTACTAATCTGCTAAAGCAGTCTACTAAGCCAGTTTAGCACTTGTGGCCTGGGCATTTTCTAATTTCTAAGACGTACTTATCTCCTTTCCTTTTTTTGTATATATATATATCCCTTCCTGGGGTTTAAATGAGATTTTGAGACAGTGAAGTTAGCTTATACTTTCTATTTGTCTCTTAATTTAGATGACCTGGAAGAAACCCTTGGGTATTCCATCCTAGTTAGGGCTCTTCTCCAGAAACAGGTGGTCAGGAAAGAAGTTAGCTTATACTTTCTATTTGTCTCTTAATTTAGATGACCTGGAAGAAACCCTTGGGTATTCCATCCTAGTTAGGGCTCTTCTCCAGAAACAGGTGGTCAGGAAAGAAACCTAAGCTTCTGACAAAGGGGATCCTGTGAATCTAGAAATGTGACTTTCCTCCAGCCTAAAGTGGATGAGGATTCCTGCAGTTCAGTGTGTAACTACCTCTTAAGACTGTGAATCTACTATCTCAGGATCACTGGAGATTACAGGGGAGGGTCTGGACTAACAAAGATTCTTTGTTTGGCCAGACTTCAGCCAGGTTCCTGAAATTCTCTGAGCCATTTGTACCTTTCCTTGG
The DNA here is from genome assembly GCA_004027295.1 of Dolichotis patagonum. Taxonomy (NCBI): domain Eukaryota; kingdom Metazoa; phylum Chordata; class Mammalia; order Rodentia; family Caviidae; genus Dolichotis; species Dolichotis patagonum. Next base: position 93,431 of record PVJX010003765.1, read on the forward strand.
AAAATTCAATTTTAGCAAACACCTGCCCCCCATATCTGACTATTTTCAATATCTGATTGGTCTCTGCATTGCTTGCCATCTGCTTGGTGATGTGTCATTACCCTGGCTTTTCTTCAGCAAGAATTCAGTTAGGTTGGCTTAGTCAGACTCATGCCCTCTTAGTAATTTTCATTCCACTGACCAACACCTTGCTTCTTAGCTATAAATTCCCACTTGCCTATGCAATATTTGGAGTTGAATCCAATCTCTCTCCACCACCATTACATCTATCACAATAATCCTGAATAAAATATTCCTAGTCATGCTAAAACAAGGATCATTATTTTTTTTCTTGAACAGAACCTACCTCAGATTTTGCTCTCCAAGATCCAGATCACTCTGCAGTTTCTTAGGAAATCAGAATGCTGGCAATGGAAAGCGCTTAGAAAATATCAAGTTTAAATGTGCCATCCTAAAATTGAGTAACTGGTAGCTCCAGATGGGATAATTGATTTGTTCAAAGTCTCATAGGTGACCTAGCAGCAGAGCTAACAATAGAAATCAGCCCTTCTATCCCTAGTCAGGAATCTGTGCCTAACACCACATGCCGTGTGGGCAGATTGCCAGTGTGCACGACCCCATATCCTTAACGATCATTACAATGGTCCATAAACTACCTATGGCTGAAGCAGAGTTCACTCTAATTTTTATCACATTGATTATTATTTCAAATAGTATTAAAATGCCCAGTGTGAGCAATTATGTTTTAAAATGGAAAAAGTCTTTAAGAATTAATGGAGAAAGAAGTTATTACACATTTAGAAAATTTGGCAGCAGGCTTGCTGTTCTTTGTGTTTGGAGAAGGTGCAGAGCAGGCTGATGTGCAGCTCAGTGGAACCGCACTTTTGTCTTAGTTACTTTTCTCTCGCTACTAAGACAAATTACTCGACATCCAAAGTTGAGGAAAGGCTTATTTAGCTCACAATTTGTTGAGCTTTTAGTCTATAACTGGTTGTCTCCAAGGCAAGGTGACTTAGAAAAGGTGCAACACAGAAGAGAACCAGTTCATGGCAAGCAGAAGACAGAAAAAGCAAGGAAGGGGGAAAACAAACCTATTTCTGTGCCTTACATTGTATCCAGGCTACTGGGGTTAAGGTGGTCCCAAACCAATTAGTGAACTTATTTAGTAATCACCCACCTGTAATCCTAGTACCCTTAATCCTGGTACTGCACCATGAATTGATCACATATTCTGGATTCAACTACCTCTAAAAAGCTCCACAATATGACTGCATGAGGCTTTGGGGGAACATCTCCACACAACCAATAACAAATTTATTTTGCATATATAAGGCTCTGAGTTTGATCTGAGCAACACAAACACACCCAAACACAGACGGAGGTAAAGGGAGTTGAGAAGATGATTAAACTAAAGAGAAGGAACAAAAGTAAGAAGTCAGGGTGGGCTACCCATGCCCTAATACTTCCATGAATTCTATCTCTTGTGATCTCATTTCAGATGTTATAATTTGAGTCTTAAACATCCCCCAAAGAGCCATGTGTTAAATGATTAGTACTTGGTATTTCTGGGATCTGAAGGTAACTTTAAAAAGTGGGCCCAATATGGGGTCTTTTAATCACTGTGTCACACTCTTGAAAGCTATATTAGGATCCCAGCCCCTTCCTCTTCCTTTCTTTCATACCTGGTCATGAGGTAAATGGTTTTGCACCACCACGTGCTCCCACCATGATGCAATGCCTCATCACAGGCCCCAAAACAATGGGGTCAGCTGATCATGCACTGAAATATACAAAACTGCGAATTAAAATAAACTCTCCCTCTTTTTAAAATTGATAATCTTACAGTAATGCAAAACCGACTAACATCCCCCTACCACTTTCCTTTTGTATGTATTTGAATAAATATGAGCAGGAGATACCCAGGAGATAGATGGACCTGGATATATCAAGTGTAGCTACTAGAATATCATTTAAAATGAAATTTCGCAGAACAAGGATTGGGAGTCACAAAGATCCTATTGGAGAAGTATGGACTATGGGGAAGAGTGCTAAGATTAAGTTGTTTCTGTAAATTCGTGCTGATTAACAAACCAAATTTAGTCTGTTAGATGACAGAAGCAGTAGATATTTGCTCTTTTTAATAAATACAACACATATTCTTCCTTTTCTAGGTAATGTTTTCCATATTTATTCCCACATTCCACGTGCTTTGGAGATACCTGATGTTATCCTTCTTCTGACTTAGAGATGGAATATGTTTGAGATACAGTGTTTCTGTTAAGCCAATAAATACTATTCCAGTCACCACAGTGACAAGATCAGGGAAGAACTAGCCAGATCAGTCTAGCCAGACTAAACTCAGTACTTTGGTTCAGCAACTTTGGGGAGAAGTGCTAGTCTTCTTTTCATGTCAACTGGGAAGTATGTAGGTCTAGGAGCTTCTGACTGTCATCCTGAAACTACAGGGAGAGAAGCCTGTCAAGAGTAGAGCTGACAGTAGGGAAAATAGTATTGAGGAACCAAGAAACTGGGTCCTGATCCCATGATGTTAGCAGCTGAAAAACACCCACCTTAGAATTCTGGGTTGTTCAGTTACATGAACAATTATATTCCATTATTACTCAGGTCAGTCTATTTCACAGACTATGGATGTCATATGTATTAAAAGGGAAAAAAGAACAGAATGTCAGTATAGTTTTTAAAAATAAGCTAAATTATGTGGACATAGGGATACATATCTATAATCTCAGCACTCTCGGAAGTTGAAGCAGGAGGATCTCAAGTTTGAGCACAGCCTGGCAACTGAGCAACTTAATGAGGCTCTGTTTTATATATATATATATATATATATATATATATATATATATATATATATATATGCTGTTTCAGTGTGAAGGCTCTGAGTTCCTTTCCCAGGAAAGGGGGGAAATTTTTAATAAGAAAAAGGAAGTATTAAAGTTCAGTTTTTTACTTGAGTGAGAAAAGGAAAAGAAAGAAGACAGACAAAGGGAAAACAGGCAGACTCTTACCATATGCCTTTAACTTTCTAAGCTTGAAACTCCAGGAAGGCTGTTAAATAAACTATGAAGAAAGCTGAAAGTAGAGGGAGTTAGATTCTACTCCTTGCTTGAAACTATGGGAGGAGAAAACCTCACAGGCCAGCTCTGCACCAACCTAGCATGGCCACAGCCGAGTGAGGGAGTCGTCTGGCATAGACAAATATAGTGAGGGCGGAGCTGACACTCCTGACCCTGGTCAGACTCTTGTATGGTGTGGTAGGGACACAGAACTTACTGCATATACTGAGAAAGATAAGCATAAAAATAACTGCAGTAGCTGAAGCAGGTCTATCCTGAGGTTCATAATGGTACCACAAACAACCTTGTACTCAAAAGTTGCAGGCCAGCTGGGGAATTAGCTCAGTGGCATAAGCCCCTGCCCCTGCCTGGCAAGCACAAGGTTGTGAGTTTGATCCCCAGTACCAAAAAAAAAGTCACAGGCCACTTACCTGGGCTGCCTTCCTCTGGGAGTCACAGTCAGACATTAGTTGACTTCACAGTGCTCGTCAGGACCAATAGTGCCAAGATAAGCTAAACTGTTGCATCTGCTTGGTTTTCCTTACTGATGATTCCTCATGTGATTGAATTTTTTATTTTGATGCTAGGAAGAGTATTTATACTTTTTTTTTATTTTAAAGAGAATAAAACCAAACAAAATAAAACAGAATAAAGCCAAGCAAAACTAAACAGTGAAAGTGATACAGGACCTCAAAACAGTATGATAAGAACTGAACCATTGCTACCATAATGCCTCTTGTTATCTTCAAAATTGCTGCCCATACCATCAGACACAATAAAAACAAAAAAAAAAGAGAACAGACTAAAACCAATCAAAATAAAACATTGAATAAAACAAAACAGTAAAACAGAGCAAAACAAAACAGTGAGAATATTATTGGATTTCAAAAACAAGACACAAAGAAATCTTCCATAGTTGCTATATTGCGTATTGTTATCCTCTAAATAGACGCTCAGACTACCAGCTTTAGGCCTATAAGTCAATCCAACAATATAAGCACTAAATTGTTTTTGTACCTCAGTTGCTATCAACTCAGTACAAGTTCCTCTGAGTTAGCTGGTTGTTTCTGGAGGGGTGGGGGTTCCGCTCTTCTTGTCTCCCAGCCCATGCACCGTCTAGATCATGGAAAGGGCACTTTCTGTTTCTCTTCTGGCCCACAGTTGCCGCTGGCACACAGGGAAGGCAAATCTTCTTACCCTTCCCAACCCAAGTCACCATTGGCTTACATTTGTATTTTTAAATTGATATTTTTATTGTGGTCAAATATACACAGCCATAAACTACCAATTGAATCCTTTTCCTCAGTCTCACACATGGTAAGCATGAACTGTACCACTAGCTATACTGCAAGTCCCATTTTAACCATATATAAGTGGGTCTTCTTATAGTATAAAGTACATTCATATTGTTGTGTCTTGTTGTTGGTCATACCATCCATCTCCAGACGTTTCTTCTTCTCCAATTTAAACTCTGTACCCACTAAACACTAAGTCTCCATTCTCCATCTTTAGCCCCTGATGGCACAATTCTATTTTTTATCTCTATGAGTCTGATCACTCTTAGGTATGCCATATAAATGGAATCATACAGGAACTTTTCTTCCATGAGTGGCTTGTTTAGTATGATGTCCTTATGTTACAGCAGGCCTCAGAATTTCTTCCTTTTTAAGGTTGATTAATATTCTATTGTAATGGCCCTGAAGCAAGGCCAGCAGATTGCTATAGCTGCTGGTTTCAAACAGGAGCCTAAAGAGAATTCTTTCTGTGGTGTGTTGCCCATTTCAGAAATTTGGAAATGTAATGGTCAATTCATCAGAAAGAAATAGCAGGTGAGTATGGCGGATTTTGGGGGGCCTGCAGGGGAGAGACCCTGGCACGTGGGACCTGTACCATGTGGTTGATTCGGGGTGCCGGGAGAACAAGGCGCTCCTCCCCTCTCTGGGGGGCGGGGCTGTGAGTGTGGCAGACTTTTGGCGGCTCCAAGGAGAGAGACTCTGGCGCGTGGGGACCTGCACCGTGTGGTTGACTAGGGGTGCCAGGAGAATAAGGAACTCCTCCCCTCTCTGGGGTGTGGCTATAAGCCTGCCGGCCCTGGGGCTGAGAATCGAACATCTCATGTCGTCCTGTCCCCTGTCCCGTGCCCCCCCCCAACAAGTAGGAACCAGTTAATTACACATCTTATGAAAAGATTGGCTGTGTTATTTAGTATGAGCTCCCCATGCAAAGATATGGACAACCATTTGGAAGAAAACAAGAGACAATATGACAGATAGTAAAGATCTCTGGTTGTCTAGCTTTAAAATTTATGCTTTCTTATATCCCATTCTGTTGTTTTGTTGTGTTTAATTTTACTCCCTTTAAAATAAAATTTTAAAAAATATTCTACTGTATATATTCTTATTTGTTTACATATCCACCTATTGATGAATACTTGAATTATTCCCACATTTTGACCATTACAAATAATGCTACTATGACTATGGGTATACAAGTGTCTGTCTGACTCTCCTGACTCTCTGTCTTTTATTTAACTATATAGCTAGTGGTACAATTTTTGGATCATATGATAATTCTGTTTTTAATGCTGTAAGGACTTCACCCTATCATTTTCCACATTGTTTGTATCATTTTGCAACACTAAAAGCAATGTCCAGGAGTTACATTTCTCCACATCCTTGCCAATATTTATATTATATTATATTATATTATATTATATTATATTATATTATATTTTTTGGTAGTAGGGATTGAACTGAGAACCTTCACACTGAGCTACATCCCCCTAGTAATTTTTTATTTATTTTTAACAGAATCTTGCTAAATCCCTAAATTGTCCAGGTTAGAATTAAACTTGGGATCCTCTTGCCTCAGTCTCCCAGAGTACTGGGGATTACCAGTATATGCCACTAGATTTGACTTGTTTTTTGTTTTAAATAACAATATTCCTGATAGATATGAAGTGGTAAATCATTGTGGTTTTGGGTTCCATTTCCCTAATGATTGTGATGTTGAACATACTTTCTTGTGCTTTTTGTCCATTCATACTTCTTTAGAGAAATGTCTTCTTTAGACAAATGTTCTTTGCCCATTTTGAGGGGGAGTTGTTTGCTTTTTTGTCATTGGATTGTAGAAGTTCTTTACATATCTGAATATCAATCCAGTATTGAGCATATGATGTGCAAATATTTTCTCCTATTCTGTAGATTACATTTCTATGTTGTTGATTTTGTCTCCTGATTCATACAGACATTTAATTTTCATGAAGCCCAATTGGAATATTTTTTCTCTTGTTGCCTATACTTTTTAGTTTATATCCAAGAAACTATTATTAAGCCCAATGTCATGAAGCTTTCCCCATGTTTTCTCCTAACAGTTTTATCTTGTATATTCAGGTCTTTGATCCATTTTTGAGTTAATACATATTTGTATATGGTATAAGATCAGGGCCCAATTTCATTTTTTGTTGTACGGAACTCTGTTGTCATAATACCATTTGTTGAAAAGATTGTTCTTTTCCCCACTGAATGAAAATCACATGACCATTGTCTAGTTAATCTTTTCCCACTGTGACAAAATACTTGAGAAATACAATCTAAGTTACATAAATCCTTTCCTTTTATTTAACATCTTCCAAGTCCATCCATCCCTACTGTTCCTCCCTGAGTTCAGACCATTATCATCTCCATCACAGACCATAAAGTTTTTCTAAATTTTCACAGTGCTTTTAGTTTTGACTCTTTCAGTATTTTATTGATACTTCTGATAAATAAATTCTCTGATACTGAAAATATTTCTAAGCCTGTTAGTGAGTTGGGTTGTGCATAATCAAGCACTCAGTTTGAACAATATCACACTTCTGATCCATTCCTGTATCCTTTTCAGTTATAGGTCAAACAAGATTAACAAGAATCTGACACACACACACACCACCTGCCATGACCAATGATAGTGATTTCATTATTATCTTTTCCTGGACTCACCCCCTGTGTGAGCAAAGGAAAGTGTAGCAAAGGAAAGATATTCCTGGTATTTTTCATGTCTTAATTAAAGCTACCAGGAAAGGACCCAAAGTTAAGAGTAGAGCTGAATAAGGATCACAATAGAGACAAAGCTGAAAGTCCAGAAGGAGCCTTCTGCAAATAAGCATTTCAAGGATAAGGGAAGGCTCCCACTCACTGTAAGATTCATAAAGGAAATTTCCTTTTCTTAGAAAAGTTTTGTTCAGAAAGTATGATAGGTTACCTAATGATCAACTTGTAACACCCAGCTGAACTGAATCAGCATGGTCTTGGGTGTGGAAGACCCACTTGAGGACTTGCTAACAGTATAAAAGGAGTACTGGAGAGGAAGATGGTAATGCTGTTGAAGAAGTTTGTTATGCTGGTTTTCCTGATATGAACTCAGTTGTTATCATCAGAGGAGCTCAGGTCCTCACTATCACTGAGAATGGCAGCAGTTCTTTTCAGGGGAGCCTTGGTCCTTACCTTGAGCATCACTTCCTGGTTCCAGTGTATATTCCTCAGTCAGCTGGCACAAATCCTTCACCCTTCTGGTGCAGACTTTCTAGCTTTCACCACTGACCTTTGGGTCTTCCCAGTGTAGATCCTTGATACTAGCTTGCATGACACATTGTTGTGGGCTCTAGGCCTCCAGTATGACTCATGGAGGACATTGACATGGGCTCTAGGCCTTCAGCAGGATTCTTTAGGTCTATAGTGCATGGACAGATCTCCTGAAACTCTTCTGCACTTGACTCTTTGTATGAGTATTATGAAATAGTCCTATAAATTATGTGTCCTGTATTAAATCTATTCCCTTGAAAACCCTGACTATAGCAGAAAAGTTCATTCTGAATGTAGACATCCTGGCTACCATGCAAAATTACAATAACATGTCATAAGACAGTGGTCTTCAGTTTGAGGCATCTGAGCCTTAGATTCACATTAAGACTTTCTGAGAGATTAGAAAGGCAGGCAGTTATAATATCATCAATTTTCAGATCCTCAACTTTCTTACTTATTTTTTAAATGATTGATATGGGTTTATATCCTGCAGATTCTCCTTTCCTAGTTTACCATTTTATAGTTATACTACCTTACAAAAAAAGGTACATACTTCTTTCATCCTAAATCTCTCTTTCTATACCAAAAAAGGGTGTGTGTGTGTGTGTGTGTGTGTGGTGTGTGTTGGGGGGGGCTGATATTTTTGTTTTGAGAAAATGGATCATTGGATAACAAAACTTTTCATAAATCAGATTATTTTCCATTCTTTAATTTTAACAAAATTGAAGGAGAATGTAAGCAAACTGCAAGCTCAACAAAAACTGTCATAAAAAATATGTCATTTATGTGATTTTTTTGACATATAATTTAAGAGGTGTTTAAAGCTTAAGTACATTTGTTATAACAGAATATCTTTCATTCTTTCATTCCTATCAACTTATTTGTATGAAAATTTCTCATAAGCAAAATAAATATAATTGATGCTGCCTCATTCTAGCAATAAAAATTTTCCATTTATGTATTCATGAATCATGATTTTTTTTTTTTTTTGGTACTGGGGGTAGAATTCATGACCTTGTGTTTGCCAGGCAGGCACTTACACCAAGCTAAATCCCCAGCACTGAATCAAATTTTTTAAATGGCCTTGCATCTTAATACACTTATTTCAGTAAATTTTATTTCTTGGAATCTGTGTATTTTGTTATTTTAATCAACTGTGCACATATATTATTGTCATAAAAACTTAATAAAGATTTTTTAAATAATATACAATGATCACATAAATACTTAAGATAGCATTTTGATTTCCCCAAGCTCCTACTCTCCCAGTAGAACTGGGGATTAAATCCAGGACCTCACACATGCAAGGCAAACACTCTACCACTGAGCTGTTTCTTGAGTCATTTTTTTTGAAATATTATTTTGAGACAGTGTCCAATTTGCTCAGGCTGGCCTTAAACTTGGGATCTTCTTGCCTTAGTCTCCTGAGTAGTTGGAATTGCAGGCATGAGTTTTGTTGCTCAGAAGTATGACAGTTGATCAGTGAAAGACTTTCAAATATAAAAAATCTGAGGGGAAAGTGGAATAGAAATATAAACTCAAAGATTAAGATTAATATTAATGTGAAAGTTTTTGCTGAAAATGAAATTGTTCATATTTTTAAATGTATATTGTTAGAGAGAATATTGAATTGCTTTCATATTTAGATTCTATTGGGAATTCATTTAGAAGAGTAATATAATTATTTATTTTAAAATTTCAATATTTATAAGATATCAGAAATCATATCCTTTACAATGATGAAACTTATGATAGAAATTTTAAATGTCAAGTGCTGGAGATATATAATTTTCAAATTATTTTAGGAACTATGTGGTTAAAAAAGTTCGAGGACTGTTGAGTTTTCTGCTGGCCAAACTAATGTTTGCTTTGTTTTCTTTTGTTTTTAACTTAACCAAGACTCTGAAAGACCACGGTTACCAAAAAGCTTCCAAGTCTGAGGATAAAGTTTGTGGCATTTAACCCAGCCCTGGAAGTTCTATCTATCTGTTTCCAATTCCATCAGCCTCCTGTCTGGCCAGGCACCTTTCACCTCATTTCCCACTTTGCTTTCCTCAATGCTAAATGAAAGTCAAAATGGGGCCTTATAACTTGCCCACAACCCACCGTAATATTTCCCATTTCTGAGGCTTTGCTTGGGATAACTTTACCTCTCACTATCCCCAGTTTCCTTTCCCATCCAACAGGAAATTTCTGCCCCAAATTGTCACTCATAACTGGCTCTTATTTTAGGGTAACCAACCATCCCAGTTTTCCCAGGAGTGAAGTGTTTCCTTGGCATGAGGGGCTTCTGGTCCTAAAAACGAAACACAACACAACAAAATAAACGTAAGATGATGCCTGGGCCAGTCAGGAGGGCTGTTTACCCTATTATAGCATACTAAGAATTCACAATTCTTAGCCTAGGGGAAGTAGTTCCAGTTTTAGAGTATTAACTTCTAATTTCTTGTCCCCACTAACAGGTACATAGAAGACAATTACTCTTCTGTAGTCCAAGGACACCTTCTTAGGATAAAACAGTTCAAATGCTTTAAACTTTGAATTATGGTATTTCCAATTACCAGCTCACACTTCAAAAAGCAGTTATTTTGTGATCTTAAAAGAAACACTGTCTTTAATTAATTGAACTCATTATGCTTGCATATTCAATAATGCCAGTGTGTGCCTTAGAGCATCACTTCAAAATAATCTGTCTATAAAGATTCAGGGCTCCTAGTCTCCTAAAAATAACTTTGAGAGAAGCATTTTAAATTTTCCGTGACTGACTGCACTGTGTGTGTTTGGGCCAGTGAGAAATGAAAAGGTCAATTCAAATAAGTCTAAGCAGAGTTTCCAGGATTTTCACAGGAAAGAATGTGGTCAGGAGCAGAGAAACCATGGAGACATGTTACCTGACTGAGCCTCAGTATCCAAACTGTCCAATTTAATAAAAGATAAAGACAGGCAGTATAGCAATTTGGGTAGGAGAACAG